>JAVTVY010019603.1:0-81467 GCA_036873755.1 Hanleya hanleyi | reverse complement strand
TTATGTTGTAGGTTTAAGTCTTTTTCTTCTGTTACGCCATAGATTTCTGCTTTTGCTTTCTTTACTTGGATAAATCGAATTCTGAAGAGACTCTCAGTGGTGGATACTATACACATCCGCTTCGTGGTACCAACGAATTTCTCCCATTTCTCTGTTTCTTGACTAAATTGTTATAATTTCTGGTGTTCGTTCATCTGGTGCAGGCAATATAGACCAAGTCAGACATAATAGATGCACCAATTAGCCATCATATTAGTGGCAAAATATAACACACGATGTAGGCCCATATAACTATATCAAGCCCATCAAACAGAATATGACAACTTCATACTCAATCTCGAAATATATTCGAAACAGAATGCCTTCCGACTTACCATTAAGTTGACTGTGTTGAACGCAAAGCATGAGGGTTAAAGACGGGGCTCTTCAATACGTGCCAAGTCCCCGCATATCTCCTCTGGTAATACTATACAATCACTGTTTACATGCCTTCTGGGCTACATTATACGTACGAGACTCGCCCGCCCCAGAACATGTCTATTCTGTGTCATAACATATTTCCAGCCCGCCTCGATACTATAAGCGGGGAGCGCACTTATACCTCTCAAAGACGTGCAGTGGTAGGCCTCAAACGGTGATGTATCTCTATTGTTCTACGCCAAGCGCGCGTACTTGAGCATCTTTGTAGTTTAAGTGTGCTGAGAAAATGCTGCTGTCTTTCTTAACGCGCATTTGATAGACTCTCGCCCGTGCGTGCCGAGTCAGAAAGACCCGACTAAACTCAGCATCAATAGTTGGACGAGGGTCGGACGTGGCAGGCTTCGCATCTGCCAGGAACATTCTCAATTCCCCGCCTCACCGTATACAAACCCGCGCCGTACACCCGACTGACTGCCCCTTGTACCATTCTTAAGGTTCACAGGCTCCCAACGTTCACCATTCCTTACAAATGTAAACACGACTTCACAAAACATTCACAGGGGGATGTTATTTGTCCACCGACATCTATATCTGGCGAATGCGTATATTATTTTATGGCGATGGACCGTTTCAGGTGCTCTTCTAGGGCCGCAATTCAACGGCGACTGCATTCACGAGTACCATTGTACTAAAATCCATTATGAAGGCGACCAGCGACGCGTGTTTGAGACTCGAGCCATACACACATTTACATCGGTTTCTCCGTTAACTGAACAAAACAGAAATCCCAGATGGCGTCTTGCCCAGAACTGGAAATAATGGACTCGTTAGATGTACTCTGAGAATGGTCCGTATTCCATCATTCGCCTGTCGATACGATTTTCCTACGTGTTCTATCGCGGTGGATCGATATAGTAAGCGTGAGGTGGAACTAACCCGCTAACGGCGGGAGAAAATTAACCTTTCACGTTCTGTATTCCCATAGCAAGACCAGGTTTGACCAATTTCATGGTTAACCTTCAATTCAGATGCGAAATGAGTTATTACAGTCGAATTGTATCTCATTAAGAGCAATTTTCCACGAATTTCCATAATCTTCGTGTCATTTTCGGCGATTTTGGACAGTTGATTTTGTTTTACACGCATTACATTCCATCGTGTGCACATACCATGTATTTTCGAACATAATTAACGATGATCTATTTACTATATTCGTCGAATGAATGTATTTTTTTTTTTTTTTATTTTTGTTTGCTGTGATTAAAAATCTCGAATGTCGTCTATTTCAATTAGGCATACGCCATATGATCCTTTACATAACGGAATCTCGCTGTGTGGTTTGTCAAATATAATTGATAGATGGACCCACTTACAAGTCTATTTTATTCAGTATATCTGCAAACGAAATTCATATCTGCGCACGATGACAAAATTAATTGTCGATATATATTTCTTTATATGACCGATGGTCTCCTTTTTAGTGTATGTTGAATTTGACGCCAAAATCTACCGGGATGTGTCGCTTTTCTGGGAATGCCAATGAGAATGGAGCTGCATCAATGGATTATCTCCCCGTTTTGGCACGCCTGATTAGTCAACTCATATTTTCAAAAAACAATGACATTTTAATTGATATGTAAACAGAAATGGAATTATAGTGAGCTGCTGTAAAGGTCCATCAAAATCTACTCGAAAACAAATTACAACGCCCATGAATGATAACGCTCATGAATGATCACACCCATGAATGATAACGCTCATGAATAATCACACCCATGAATGATAGCACTCATGAATGATCACACCCATGATTGATAACGCTCATGAATGATCACACCCATAAATGATAACGCTCATGAATAATCACACCCATGATTGATAACGTTCATGAATGATCACACCCATGAATGATAACGCTCATGAATAATCACACCCATGATTGATAACGTTCATGAATGATCACACCCATGATTGATAACGCTCATGAATGATCACACCTATGATTGATAACGCTTATGAATGAACACACCCATGAATGATAACGCTCATGAATGATCACACCCATGATTGATAACGCTCATGAATGATCACACCCATGAATGATAACGCTCATGAATGATCACACCCATGATTGATAACGCTCATGAATGATCACACCCATGAATGATAACGCTCATGAATGATCACACCCATGAATGATAACGTTCATGAATGATCACACCCATGATTGATAACGCTCATGCATGATCACACCCATGATTGATAACGCTCATGAATGATCACACCCATGAATGATAACGTTCATGAATGATCACACCCATGATTGATAACGCTCATGAATGATCACACCCATGATTGATAACGCTTGTGAATGATAACGTTCATGAATGATCACACCTATGATTGATAACGCTCATGAATGATCACACCCATGAATGATAACGCTCATGAATGATCACACCCATGATTGATAACGCTCATGAATGATAACGTTCATGAATCGGTGCGATATCTGCGCACGATGACAAAATTAATTGTCGATATATATTTCTTTATATGACCGGAGTAATTGCTCCTTTTTAGTATATTTGAATTTGACGCCAAAATCTACCGGGATGTGTCGATTTTCTGGGAATGCCAATGAGAATTCTGGAGCTGCATCAATGGATTATCTCCCCGTTTTTGGCACGCCTGATTAGTCAACTCATATTTTCAAAAAACAATGACATTTTAATTGATATGTAAACAGAAATGGAATTATAGTGAGCTGCTGTGAAGGTCCATCAAAATCTACTCGAAAACAAATTACAACGCCCATGAATGATAACGCTCATGAATGATCACACCCATGATTGATAACGCTCATGAATGATAACGTTCATGAATCGGTGCGATATCTGCGCACGATGACAAAATTAATTGTCGATATATATTCCTTCATATGACCGATGGTCTCCTTTTTAGTGTATGTTGAATTTGACGCCAAAATCTACCGGGATGTGTCGCTTTTCTGGGAATGCCAATGAGAATGGAGCTGCATCAATGGATTATCTCCCCGTTTTGGCACGCCTGATTAGTCAACTCATATTTTCAAAAAACAATGACATTTTAATTGATATGTAAACAGAAATGGAATTATAGTGAGCTGCTGTGAAGGTCCATCAAAATCTACTCGAAAACAAATTACAACGCCCATGAATGATAACGCTCATGAATGATCACACCCATGAATGATAACGCTCATGAATGATCACACCCATGAATGGTAACGCTCATGAATAATCACACCCATGATTGATAACGTTCATGAATGATCACACCCATGATTGATAACGCTCATGAATGATCACACCCATGATTGATAACGCTTGTGCATGAACACACCCATGAATGATCACACCCATGATTGATAACGCTCATGAATGATCACACCCATGAATGATAACGCTCATGAATAATCACACCCATGATTGATAACGTTCATGAATGATCACGCCCATGAATGATAACGCTCATGAATAATCACACCCATGAATGATAACGCTCATGAATGATCACACCCATGATTGATAACGCTCATGAATGATCACACCCATGAATGATAACGCTCATGAATAATCACACCCATGATTGATAACGTTCATGAATGATCACACCCATGAATGATAACGCTCATGAATAATCACACCCATGATTGATAACGTTCATGAATGATCACGCCCATGATTGATAACGCTCATGAATGATCACACCTATGATTGATAACGCTTATGAATGAACACACCCATGAATGATAACGCTCATGAATGATCACACCCATGATTGATAACGCTCATGAATGATCACACCCATGAATGATAACGCTCATGAATGATCACACCCATGATTGATAACGTTCATGAATGATCACACCCATGATTGATAACGCTCATGAATGATCACACCCATGATTGATAACGCTTATGAATGAACACACCCATGAATGATAACGCTCATGAATGATCACACCCATGATTGATAACGCTCATGAATGATCACACGCATGAATGATAACGCTCATGAATGATCACACCCATGATTGATAACGCTCATGAATGATAACGTTCATGAATCGGTGCGATATCTGCGCACGATGACAAAATTAATTGTCGATATATATTTCTTTATATGACCGATGGTCTCCTTTTTAGTGTATGTTGAATTTGACGCCAAAATCTACCGGGGTGTGTCGCTTTTCTGGGAATGCCAATGAGAATGGAGCTGCATCAATGGATTATCTCCCCGTTTTGGCACGCCTGATTAGTCAACTCATATTTTCAAAAAACAATGACATTTTAATTGATATGTAAACAGAAATGGAATTATAGTGAGCTGCTGTGAAGGTCCATCAAAATCTACTCGAAAACAAATTACAACGCCCATGAATGATAACGCTCATGAATGATCACACCCATGATTGATAACGCTCATGAATGATCACACCCATGAATGATAACGCTCATGAATGATCACACCCATGAATGATAACGTTCATGAATGATCACACCCATGATTGATAACGCTCATGAATGATCACACCCATGAATGATAACGCTCATGAATGATCACACCCATGATTGATAACGCTTGTGAATGATCACACCCATGAATGATAACGTTCATGAATGATCACACCCATGATTGATAAAGCTCATGAATGATCACACCCATGATTGATAACGCTCATGAATGATCACACCCATGAATGATAACGTTCATGAATGATCACACCCATGATTGATACCGCTCAAGAATGATCACACCCATGATTGATAACGCTTGTGAATGATAACGTTCATGAATGATCACATTGATAACGCTCATGAATGATCACACCCATGAATGATAACGCTCATGAATGATCACACCCATGATTGATAACGCTCATGAATGATAACGTTCATGAATCGGTGCGATATCTGCGCACGATGACAAAATTAATTGTCGATATATATTTCTTTATATGACCGATGGTCTCCTTTTTAGTGTATGTTGAATTTGACGCCAAAATCTACCGGGATGTGTCGATTTTCTGGGAATGCCAATGAGAATGGAGCTGCATCAATGGATTATCTCCCCGTTTTGGCACGCCTGATTAGTCAACTCATATTTTCAAAAAACAATGACATTTTAATTGATATGTAAACAGAAATGGAATTATAGTGAGCTGCTGTGAAGGTCCATCAAAATCTACTCGAAAACAAATTACAACGCCCATGAATGATAACGCTCATGAATGATCACACCCATGATTGATAACGCTCATGAATGATAACGTTCATGAATCGGTGCGATATCTGCGCACGATGACAAAATTAATTGTCGATATATATTTCTTCATATGACCGATGGTCTCCTTTTTAGTGTTTGTTGAATTTGACGCCAAAATCTACCGGGATGTGTCGCTTTTCTGGGAATGCCAATGAGAATGGAGCTGCATCAATGGATTATCTCCCCGTTTTGGCACGCCTGATTAGTCAACTCATATTGCACCCTTTTAGTGTATGTTGAATTTGTTGAATTTGACGCCAAAATCTACCGGGGTGTGTCGCTTTTCTGGGAATGCCAATGAGAATGGAGCTGCATCAATGGATTATCTCCCCGTTTTGGCACGCCTGATTAGTCAACTCATATTTTCAAAAAACAATGACATTTTAATTGATATGTAAACAGAAATGGAATTATAGTGAGCTGCTGTGAAGGTCCATCAAAATCTACTCGAAAACAAATTACAACGCCCATGAATGATCACACCCATGATTGATAACGCTCATGAATGATCACACCCATGAATGATAACGCTCAAGAATGATCACACCCATGATTGATAACGCTCATGAATGATCACACCCATGAATGATAACGCTCATGAATGATCACACCCATGATTGATAACGCTTGTGAATGATCACACCCATGAATGATAACGCTCATGAATGATCACACCCATGATTGATAACGCTCATGAATGATAACGTTCATGAATCGGTGCGATATCTGCGCACGATGACAAAATTAATTGTCGATATATATTTCTTCATATGACCGATGGTCTCCTTTTTAGTGTATGTTGAATTTGACGCCAAAATCTACCGGGATGTGTCGCTTTTCTGGGAATGCCAATGAGAATGGAGCTGCATCAATGGATTATCTCCCCGTTTGGGCACGCCTGATTAGTCAACTCATATTTTCAAAAAACAATGACATTTTAATTGATATGTAAACAGAAATGGAATTATAGTGAGCTGCTGTGAAGGTCCATCAAAATCTACTCGAAAACAAATTACAACGCCCATGAATGATAACGCTCATGAATGATCACACCCATGAATGATAACGCTCATGAATGATCACACCCATGAATGGTAACGCTCATGAATAATCACACCCATGATTGATAACGTTCATGAATGATCACACCCATGATTGATAACGCTCATGAATGATCACACCCATGATTGATAACGCTTGTGAATGAACACACCCATGAATGATAAGGTCATGAATGATCACACCCATGATTGATAACGCTCATGAATGATCACACCCATGAATGATAACGCTCATGAATAATCACACCCACGATTGATAACGTTCATGAATGATCACGCCCATGAATGATAACGCTCATGAATAATCACACCCATGAATGGTAACGCTCATGAATGATCACACCCATGATTGATAACGCTCATGAATGATCACACCCATGAATGATAACGCTCATGAATAATCACACCCATGATTGATAACGTTCATGAATGATCACACCCATGAATGATAACGCTCATGAATAATCACACCCATGATTGATAACGTTCATGAATGATCACGCCCATGATTGATAACGCTCATGAATGATCACACCTATGATTGATAACGCTTATGAATGAACATACCCATGAATGATAACGCTCATGAATGATCACACCCATGATTGATAACGCTCATGAATGATCACACCCATGAATGATAACGCTCATGAATGATCACACCCATGATTGATAACGTTCATGAATGATCACACCCATGATTGATAACGCTCATGAATGATCACACCCATGATTGATAACGCTTATGAATGAACACACCCATGAATGATAACGCTCATGAATGATCACACCCATGATTGATAACGCTCATGAATGATCACACGCATGAATGATAACGCTCATGAATGATCACACCCATGATTGATAACGCTCATGAATGATAACGTTCATGAATCGGCGCGATATCTGCGCACGATGACAAAATTAATTGTCGATATATATTTCTTTATATGACCGATGGTCTCCTTTTTAGTGTATGTTGAATTTGACGCCAAAATCTACCGGGGTGTGTCGCTTTTCTGGGAATGCCAATGAGAATGGAGCTGCATCAATGGATTATCTCCCCGTTTTGGCACGCCTGATTAGTCAACTCATATTTTCAAAAAACAATGACATTTTAATTGATATGTAAACAGAAATGGAATTATAGTGAGCTGCTGTGAAGGTCCATCAAAATCTACTCGAAAACAAATTACAACGCCCATGAATGATAACGCTCATGAATGATCACACCCATGAATGATAACGCTCATGAATGATCACACCCATGAATGATAACGCTCATGAATAATCACACCCATGATTGATAACGCTTATGAATGAACACACCCATGATTGATAACGCTTGTGAATGAACACACCCATGAATGATAACGCTCATGAATGATCACACCCATGATTGATAACGCTCATGAATGATCACACCCATGAATGATAACGCTCATGAATAATCACACCCATGATTGATAACGTTCATGAATGATCACGCCCATGAATGATAACGCTCACGAATAATCACACCCATGAATGATAACGCTCATGAATGATCACACCCATGATTGATAACGCTCATGAATGATCAAACCCATGAATGATAACGCTCATGAATAATCACACCCATGATTGATAACGTTCACCATGATCACGCCCATGAATGATAACGCTCATGAATAATCACACCCATGAATGATAACGCTCATGAATGATCACACCCATGATTGATAACGCTCATGAATGATCACACCCATGAATGATAACGCTCATGAATAATCACACCCATGATTGATAACGTTCTTGAATGATCACACCCATGAATGATAACGCTCATGAATAATCACACCCATGATTGATAACGTTCATGAATGATCACACCCATGAATGATAACGCTCATGAATGATCACACCCATGACTGATAACGCTCATGAATGATCACACCCATGAATGATAACGCTCATGAATGATCACACCCATGAATGATAACGCTCATGAATAATCACACCCATGATTGATAACGCTTATGAATGAACACACCCATGATTGATAACGCTTGTGAATGAACACACCCATGAATGATAACGCTCATGAATGATCACACCCATGATTGATAACGCTCATGAATGATCACACCCATGAATGATAACGCTTATGAATAATCACATCCATGATTGATAACGTTCATGAATGATCACGCCCATGAATGATAACGCTCATGAATAATCACACCCATGAATGATAACGCTCATGAATGATCACATCCATGATTGATAACGCTCATGAATGATCAAACCCATGAATGATAACGCTCATGAATAATCACACCCATGATTGATAACGTTCATGAATGATCACACCCATGAATGATAACGCTCATGAATAATCACACCCATGATTGATAACGTTCATGAATGATCACACCCATGATTGATAACGCTCATGAATGATCACACCTATGATTGATAACGCTTATGAATGAACACACCCATGAATGATAACGCTCATGAATGATCACACCCATGATTGATAACGCTCATGAATGATCACACCCATGAATGATAACGCTCATGAATGATCACACCCATGATTGATAACGCTCATGAACGATAACGTTCATGAATCGGTGCGATTCTGTTCCTGATCATGATAAGAATATCGCGTGCAATGGGATTCAGTGGTTGCCACTTGCATTTGTCCAGTTAACACCAAGATAACACTTCCGGTTTATTTTCTGATCGTCCGGTCCAAGCATCCCGTTAAATTCTCTCATTGTTTGTAACCTCCTAAACTGTCGATGTAACATCCTCAGACTGCGAGAGAGATGGGAAATGCGTCCAGTATATCTTGTAAAAGAATTAGGTATATCGGTGCAAACAAGCCCAGGCAAATCTCTGTCGAGATTGGATTTGACTGAGTTAGCGCAGATGAAGTGCGATATGAGAGGGGCTCTTTTTGATGTGATACACCGTGTTGTTTTTTGTTATTTGGCGTCGAATGCTCAGGAAAATAAATGTAATTTATGATTACCATGCAGTCCGTTCTTCGTTCTGTAATCTTTTACGCCAAATCGATAAGTTGATACAGATCTTTGTTGCCGTGTTTAAGATCTGTAATATCGGAAAGTGCTTTTTATTCATAGCATCGACCATTTCCATCAGTTCAACAATGTGACCCGGCCTTTGTTCACATGACAGCTTCGTGATTGATGAGATTTGGGATGAATTATGGGATACCGCGATGAGTAATTGCGAGATTACAATGACAGACAATATTCTGACAAGAGCGCCTGCATTTCTTTGTCTGTCTCCGTTATATTGTCCAACATTTCACGCCGGCCAGTGGTGCTGGGGACTAAAGCCTATGCCGATCAGATTTAATGAGATGAAAGTCTCGAATCCACTTTACGGGACTGTCAAACGTCGCAGGTTTTAATCAAGTTACCATGGAAACATTAACAGCTGTGGTGCCAAGGAAACTTTCCTTTCGACAAACGCTCAATCCCAGATTACTTGATATGCATTCTTGACTAACAGGGGCTTGTAATACGGGCCTTGGCAAGGTTGGTTTTGTCGGGAAGAATTTCATCAAAACACGTGTGGGGAAGTGGTGAAAGTTGAGCTTGAAGTCAATTGGTGGCTTGTCAGTATGAATACTTCATGGATATTAAAGATAAATAAAACTACTTTTTTGGACTACACGAGGTCACGAAAAATTCCCCCAAAACGAACTTGTAAAGCTATTTTGCTCTGAAAATATGCCATGTATGTAGTTACGGGTTAGTTAATACATTTTTAATCAGTTTTCCTTGTTATTTAATCTGACTTAAAAGAAACATTACAAGTTTACCAATTATATCCTTATAACCAATGGCAATAGCGCTAGATTTTAACCAATCAAATTACCATGAACCACATTCTCCTGACACGCTTCGAATCGTGCGACAAAGTGTCAACATCAAGGGAGTAAATGCAGTACGATTTCAATGTCATGGATTTAAGGGTTCTTAATTCGATGTAACCACGGCTGTTTTTGGAATTGTCCTAGACAAATATTCTACCAGTATCTTTACCTATACTCGCTCACTCTCTGAATACAAACTGTTTATACTGTGCGATAGATGAGAAAATGATGCACATATTCAGACTAAATAGTTAGTTATCTGAATCTGACTTCTTGTTGCCCACAGGAGCTGGAGACAACATTATTTTTCTCAACTAGTCAACGCACTGTATCTTAATCGGTATATCGAAATTATTGTCATCTGGTCTGGAATATACCTTTGCAAACCACATAGTGGACCCCCATATAATCTTGTACGAACTATAGAAATATCTCTGAAACATGACAAATCTCAACAGGCAAATTGATCTCGTGCTGTGATATAAACGCTCTAAAATCACAAAGGCTACGAAAAATCTATATTGAATTTGTTTGAAACTCATTTACGGTATACCCAAATATTCCGACCTACCTTGATGGGTTAGTACTTCCAAGAGAAAGCGAGAAAAGCAAGCCAAGTAAACATGTAGTTTGAGGTAGTACGTGAGACTGCAATCCCGTCGTGGTAATAAAATCGTTTCACACCTTCTGGTTTTGTGCATCAGTCGACTGGGAAAGCTCTTGACGCATTACTGGACTGCAGAGTGAGGGAAGCGCCTCGCTAATCGCCTGTCGACAGTTACATTAGACGAGGGTCAGCCAGCCAGCCTGTGTATAGGTGATGTATGGATAATGGAAGATATTCCGACGCATTTGGGAGGGGTGGTGAGAGATGACCATGTGTGTCTGCTGATAAAACAAGGCTGTTAGCCACCCAACGACCGGGCACTGCATCAAACCTAACGTGTTCTTTGAACCCTGCCATCACGGTTTGCCATGTATTCTGCACTAGAAGACCGCGTAACTAAGCACTACCAAATTAGCTGAACTATTTCGATGTGATAATGACTGGGTCTATACATCGGTGCGTTAATTGGATCACTTATATATTTTTGTGGGTATGTTAATGTCCAGAGTAGCTACGGTTCCTTCCAAGTCCCCACTGCGTCGAAAGTGGACACTGGTCAAAACACCGCGGGTTATCACCTTACATATATAATTGGATATCACTGAAGTGTCCCACTCCAACATCGATATCCGATACGTATGTTTCCTTTACCGATTCTTAGTCAACACTTCCTTGTCAAATGTATGAAGTTCGTATAGTATCAAGTTATACAGCGATAATTGATTTGCTGTTTCGCAATGTTATTCGATAATGCACAAGAGACTGATTGAAACTATGTCATTTGGAAATAAATTTCCTTTTCATATTTTAAAGAGATGTTGATTACCAATGATATTTTGACCGTTGACCTTTTGACTTCAGTCGTGGACCCGACACATCCATAATATACATCCACTTGCGTATATGAACAAATTAAAAAAAATCAGCGAGTTCCTTATTTTGATCCACAATGGTCTTGTTTAACAGCCCAATCTCTCATCGTGTAAAACTCTGCGTTTTTTTGGAAAAGTTTTACGATTGATATCAAAATACAATGAACTTGACCGTTCAATTTCAATAGGTTTCTTGTTTGCCATAAGCCTGAGGTATTCCTGAAGTTTGGTCACAATCCACACCCCTGAACTGCATTGTTTTCAATAAGTTACAGAAATTGGTACCACAGGGACGTTGACCTTTGAGCTTTGGACGTAAATTTGGCTACCTGGCGATTCTTTTGATTTCCAATCATTTCCTGATTTTTACAATGATCTTTGACCGCAATTTTGCTGTGCGATACATTTTATTCCCCTCATGTACATGTATATACTCAGAAACAAAATTTGCTATTTTAATGATTTCACAGTTACCTTGATCTTTGATATTTGACCTGAGTGAGTTATTTTGATGAAATCTGAGTGAAACCCGTCAATTTGAACTAAATAAAAAAGTGGTAGGAGAACATGTATTCCGTGAGGCTTCACCAGTTATAGCTGACGCAGCCCAAACATATGTTATGAGTTTTCTGGAGTTGAATATGGATTTCGAACCTTGGACTCTTTATACACTTCCCACGCATGATCGTCACATGAACAGTCCCAACACATGCGTGAATGGCTGGAATATGTAGTGTTATGAAGAGCTTAATTATATTCGAAATCCTTCATGTACACTGCATACGGGTATTGAGCAGCAATATTAACTAAGAGATATTATTTCTCATAAAAACACTGCTGGCCATTTCGTTCGGACTGGGGTTCTGTGGGACAGTTCTGTGTACTGTATTTGAACACAGGGACTCGTAACCGTTGTTTGTTAATAATTTGTTAATTATGTTGTTTGTGGGGTGGGGGCTTCGAGGTCGCGAAGAAAAGTATTTTTCTTTACCTCCCCCCTCCTCCCCCCTCACAGATTGACGTAATTAAGGATAGCTGTCCCCTTAGAGGCAGTTTTTGCACCCCCGTGACAATTTGTCGTCTGTATCAATAAATATACAAGATAACCATAATAAACTATATATTTTATGAAAGCATACATTGTAGGGATTCCAACTATATGATTTGTATAACTGACGCTGCTACTGTGTAGAAAATATTCCAATTTAAAAAAATTAAAATGAAAACAATAGCGTCCATTTTTCAATTGAAATTTCATGAAAACTTTTGGTCTTGTTTCAACTTTGATGGTATACCTTGATAGGAGACAAATCGAACTAGTAAACCCTATCTCATTTTTTTTAATTTTTGCCTGGTTTTGTTTTTACAGCTATTTTACTAAAACAAATTTTTAAAAAACGTACTATTTTACGGTCGTTTGTCTTAAAAGTTGAATAATTAAAAAAATAATCCGAACTTACAAAAAGTGAGATAAAGTTTACTAGATCACCTTATAAGTAACAAGTATGCCAAATTTCAAAAGCGTAGCATGGATACTTTTTTAGAAATAAACGTTTAAATCTTGGATTTTGTACAAAAATGAAAGGCTAGAAATCGGGCAAAATGTATCCAGCTATACATCTGATGAATTAATCCAAACTTTTTGCTTGAATTCTATTGTCAAATACATTTTTAATCTGTCTAATGGGACCTACACGAATTCCTGTTTATTCTAGATAACTATTACACTAAGTTTTTTTTCTTCTAAAATTTGGTCACCTGAGAATTATTCACACCTGTGTAGATCACTTCACGGCGGGTGTCTGAGTGAAGTATCACTGTTATAATTAGAAACAAAAATAAGGATGTTTGCATGGTTTTGATCAGAAGGGGTAGATTAATGTAAAGGTGTAGGACTAATAGATAATTAGCTTAATACTGCGGAAATGAGTTTTGGAAAGGGAAATTTAACAGACAAAAATAATAGTAACCAAGCCCAAGCTAAGGCAATCTGTTTAATTGTTCCAGTGCCTCGGAAACTAAATTTTTAATCCTAATATTGAAGCACTTCTATTTATAATTTTGATTTCATTTTTTCACCAAATGTTAGAGGAAATAGTGACCAATTTTGACCCTCTAAGGGGACAGCTATCCTTAACCAACTAACAACCTTAACGAACCCATGTGGATTTGAAGCAAGTAAACATTCCTGGCCCATTCTCATGCGTGAACTGAATACTGTGCAAATCAACACTGTGGATATGGCTGAATATTAATCTAATCCATCTGCCATCATGTAATTGAATAAATAAAACATGAGTTTGTGATAAACAAACATCTAACAAAAAATACTTACATAATATTGACATCCCGGTCGTTCTGACATCGCGCTGATGAATGGTGCCTGTAATAAATGGCGGACAATATTCGCCAGTTCCGGGGTCGACGGTATAAAAGCCTCCGGAATCCCGATTACAAGAAGGGTTCGGGCTAACTTGACCCCATATTTAGGTCAGCACCATAAATCAGAAGGGACGAGAAGATTTATGTGGGTTTGAGGTGGCAGGAACGCGCGGCTAGCACCATTCCGTAATTACACTGACACTAATGACTTGTTGGGAGGAGATATAACCTGTGCACATTTACTCGGTTCCTCGTTATGAAGGCTTTATTATCTCCCAATGAATTCCAGATGATAGTTGCAACCCTAAACCGACCGTCTTACCAGCGGTAATGGGCGGACTCCGTTCGGCTCTGGTTCAATCCTTGTCCCTATACTGGGATTTTATGAGCAATAAAATATTTCATTGTGCATTAACACGTTATAATGAAGAGTAAAACCATTTGTCATTAACGACAAAGCTAGATCAATGTAATAAAATTTCGTTAGGCCTACTCTATTAGAAGCTATGTATATTTGTGACTGTCAACATAACAAATTTGATCAAATCTATCATAGTTAATGCGGCGCAATAACGTATAAGCCCATATGTATAGTTACTCTGGAATGAGTTACCGGCTGAACGAAATATTACTCATTTCTAAAATCTCTACATTGGAAGTAGTAGCGGTAACCAACGACACACGATCGAGTGACTGAACTTAACTTTGTCATTCACTTCTCACAATCCAAATTAAATCGCGCAACCCAACTGGTTACCATTAACTTTGAATACTTCTTATATCGCCACACGCCTTTTGCTGCTTTATGCCACCAAACTGATTGTCACTTTACTTTACACCAAAAATTGCGATTTACTTAACCTCAGCCGCCGGGTGGTTATAAACATTAACACCACACGGATGATCGGGAGATACCCAGTTCCTATACAATACACTGCTAAAAAAAAGTGGACGCTAGTGTTCAAATCTGAACATTGCAGTAAAATGTGAAATGTATTGAAATAAATCACCACAACGTTATCTCGAAATTGACAATGTGACCCTTTTTATTAAGAAATTATGAAATAAAAATGCGATGTGTGCATATTTGAACACTTGTACTCACAAAGATACACTTATACGCGTCAAGCGTTCAATAAGTGTTACACACGACGTGTTCAAATAGGAACACCATTCTTAACACGGGTGCTGAAAAGTTGAACAGCGGTGTTCAAAATTGTGTACCGTACATATTTGAACAGCGTCCGTATCGTGTGATATCATGTAATTTGGGTCATGTTCTTAGACTATCCTAGCTCCAGATCCAATTTGCAATCCTCCACAGAAACCATTATTCGAGAATTCAAGATGCGGACTACGAGGGGCAATCAAAACCTTGCATTTTTCAACTTCATCGTCAAATTCAATGCATTTGATCACTCCCAAAGTATATACATGTAGTTCTTGTAAGTAAATTCCATCTAAGCATGGCTTATCATTTTAGGCTCATTGTCAGTCGGTTTGTGTAGCTTTCTGCCCGGAACATCATGGAGAATTTGGGGGTGCTAATCATGCCATGCTGATCTTCTGAAAAATGAAGATGTTTTCATAATCTGCATTGTAAAGATGATGCTCATATTCCTAATTACTTTTTGTAAAAATGGGGAACTTTTAGTTCAATGCCTTAATTAACACGCCTAAAGCTTAGGACAACAGGGCAAAACATGATGCCAAGGATATTCAGCTTTCTTTCAAAATGTGTGTTACATATTTGTATGATATCATATAGGGTCTCAAACTCGAAAAATAGACCATTGGATGCGAAAGGCCACTGGTCATTCATGCCTTTAATGCTCCTGGTTCTGCGTATATATTATCAATTTGGCACCGATGTTGAAAGACATGGCAGTGTGACTAACGTCACAGGACCTACGAAGTACAGTAGGCATTAGGACTCGAACGCGAACTGAACTCTTGGAAATCCCCACCCCCAGTTGAAATCCTGCCTATATTAAGATGGGCACCGCCCAAGTCAGAATCGCCAGTGATTTTCATCAAAATCACCAGAAATTTTCATCAAAAGTAGGTCAGCTCAGAACTTGTTGGTAACAGTCTCCTAATGCGCCTTCATTCCAAAATAAATAACGATCGCCGATTTAATTTTACAATTTTTTAATTAAAGGAAACAGATTGAATAATATAGGTTCAGTAGATTTCAAGCTTTACGTGTGAAAATACATTTACATCTCTTTAATGGTTTTCAGTGCCCTTGTACAGGATCAAAACAACTTTTTGAATCACATTATTTTCCCAACAATACAACAAATTTTTATATATAGTACTATAGTAGAAAGGTAGCATTTATGTAGTTTACGGCAATTCAACTCAAGACCAACACCTTCTATGTACAAGATAATAATGATTCTATGTCATTCTCCTGAGCATAACCGGTACAAAGACGAATAAATAGCGTCTCTACATCACGTTGTTATCTAGATAGATGAGACAACACATTTTGGGCATCGGCAATCTGATGAATGTAACGTTAAACCACCTCAGCTTCGTTATGGAAACAGCGCTGATTGTTTGAGGGTATATGCAGTAGTTAAGATTAACCTCAGTAATAGGGCCATGTGGCATACAGTGAGACAGGGTATTTTTAGCTGTGGGTAATTTGACCTGAATTTGAAGGCTCAAGCCTGGTGTGGCCAATGTGAAATAGGATACACGTTAAAGGCTACAGTTCACATATATCTATAACAATATACTGAAGTGTTAATTATCAATCTAATTTTAATCAAAATTATTTCAGATCAGAACTTGCTGGTAACAATGCCCTAATGCACGTTCATGCCAAAAATCAAGGTTCTAATGTCAACGGTTCTCCTTATTTTGCCGACGAAAGGATTTGGATGGACTGACTGACTGCCTGACTGACTCATTACCGGACAATTTGCGATCTGTAGCCTACTTCGTAGGAATATATGCGGAAAAGAACCCCATTATATAACCTTTTTGTTTGGGACCATCTCGCTCTGGAACGAGTTGAAGCGGAGCTGCGATCGAATATCTCGAAACTCTAACTAGAGGATATTTCGCCCTGCATAGTGACTCATCGACTTTTCCATTATATTAATCCATGACTGTCTTCAACACTTAACAGTTTCGTCGCTTTGCACGATAGAATGACCTTTCTACATGTTTCATTGCCATCGTTCACCAGACAAGTTATGGAGTACATTCTCGTTTTCTTCGCCTCGTTAGAAGCGGTTGTATCATTTGACGTTTGACGGCCGTCTACGACCTATTATTTCCCCATTTAGCGGTCAGTCGGCCAGTCGAGGTATAGCCGTTATTCATGAATTACCGTAGAATACCGCTATGTCCAGATTTGCTGATACGATGTTCCCGAACGATCAGCCGTAAATTCACCTATCATTTTCGCATTATTCTAATTGTGTCGCCGTAAATGAACTAGGATACTCCATCAATATACCATTCGGCTCGGACGAACTATCGACTTTCCTATGTAACACGCGACTAGGTATCACTTAACTTGCTCTAGTGCTGATTTTATTGACCCATTTCGATTTATCCAGTAACATGTGCAGGTTCACTATGAGCGAGTCCCACTTCGACGTTACCAAGATTGAAGGGATATAGCCAGATTCATTTGCAGTTGGGGATGGACAAAAAGCCTATTCAGAGGATGACCGACCATGACCTACTTTTCAAGTCCAATTTACATGTTGAAAATAAATTCAATGCTATCTATGTGAAATTTGGCAACACAATATATCAGCAGCATATAGGTATTCCAATGGGTAGTAATTGTGGAACCCTGTTGGCTGACCTGTATCTGTTCTCTTATGAATATGACTATATGCAGGCGCTTTCAAAAACCGATCCATTCAAAGCCCGTTCCTTCTCATTCACCAAACGCTATATAGACGATCTTCTCGCTGTGGATAACCGCTATATAAATGAGGCAGTGAAGGATATATATCCACCTTCATTGGATTTGAAGGAAACTACAGATAGCCCTACAGGCACATCATATTTAGATCTATATCTCTATAAAAATGAAGCGGGCATTCTCTCTCGTCGACTTTATGACAAAAGAGATGATTACAATTTCGACATCGTAAACTATCCCTTTCTGGACAGTAATATTCCAGTGGGACCTGCATATGGCGTATACATATCTCGCTTAGTAGCATTTGCTAGATCCTGTGTTAAATGTGACGATTTTAATCAACGTCACAAAACACTGGTGCAGAAACAAAAACAGGGCTATTCCACCAAGCGCCTCCACTCAAAGTTTCTCAAATTTGGCGATACATATCGCATGCTGATAGCAAAATACGAACGTAGCGTGCAAGATCTATGGCGCTACGTTTCGTAACTTGTGTCTAATTCCGCTTAACCCGGGGCTAGGGGCCGTATGAACCCATGTACTTTAAGAACCTCATGGTACTCATATGAACAGTCACAATCAAAGCGTGACTGAGATGCATCATTCTTAGATGACGACTTTACAACGAATATTATGGATTAAGAATACTGATCAGCGATACGGATTTGATATTTTTGGAACATCATGATGTCTTGCCGGCATCATTGAAAACTGTTGACCGCTTCTCTCTTGCAGGAAACAAGCCTATGTTTGTGTATACTATGATTGTCTTTTTTGAATTTGGTGCTAATACTGTTATGTGGAAAATGGAATAGGTCTTTGGATTATGGACGCGGATATTCTCTAATGGACGACGGCTGGATTATGAATGACGGACTAGACGCTTGTAATTAAGGTGATATCTCTTGAAGGATTATAGCTCGTTTCCTAAAGAATGTGTGATGGTTACCCGAGAATAACTCCCTCGGACGTGACGGTAGTGAACATGATTTTCGTTTGAAAGTGAAACGGGTGAAAGTTGTTGTTATGTGCTGTAAAAATGCTGAAGTTTCATATCATGCAAAATGGTGATTGTCAATTGCTCTAAAGTGGATTTATTCAAGTTTGAAAACGGTCGAATGTGCTCTTTCGACATTTTAGGGACATTTTCTGAAGGGATTTCCCTTCATATATAAAATATGACACCTCAAACCAAAACAATTTGTGTGTATTTATTATCACAATGGTTAGTGTTACAATCGGTTGAAATATCATTCTGGTTTGAGGTGTCATATTTCATCAAAATTAAAAATTGTGCAAATGCTTCGCTTGTATTCTACCAGAAACGTTATGTGAGCAAGTAAAAATGCTTTTCAAGTAGACGTCGTCGTAGTCCAGTTGTTAGGCTGCTCGCTTTCAAAAACAGTGTGGGGACCAGTTTTTTGAGCTACGAGTTCGATTCACATTTGGATCAGAAAAAATTTCTTCCTATTTTCTTATTCTTTCTTTCTAATATTTAACATTTAGATTTATTTATGTTATGTGAAATAATCTTCAGTGATATTCAGTTAATAAAATATAGATATAACTGTGTATACACATTTTTGCATTCACTACTACAACTCGACCCTTATTGCACCACACTCATAACATGTCCAAGTCACCGTAACTGAATGGGTTTAGTTTCATGGGTCAGCAATACTTTCCATGTATAAAAAACGAGGGAAACTTCATGTGTATTTTCCTGAACTGTCCTCGTTATATTTAAGAATCATTATAGCTCTCACTATGAACAGTAATGCACCATTCAACAAGTCGAAGTGTGAGTGTTGTCACAATAATACGCGTCCAGGCAAGACCAGAAAAATATCTGGTTCACAGTTAGAGTGGGTGAAACGCAGGATTGACTTTGAAGTCAACACTGAGGGACTATTATGCCCTCAATGTCGGGCTATATACTATGTAGATATGAAATCTGCGAACGATGAGACCACCGAAGCGCCTACAGCCGTAGTCGATGATGACCAGCCCGAGGCGGGGTCAAGTTCCCGTTGTGTCATACTACCAGATATTCTACGGCAAGTTCGATTTGCAACATTACAATGACGTAACTCGTTAAAAGAAGTTACTTTTGAAACAGCAATAATTTTACATAATCGCAAATTATTTAACTAAAAGAGGGTTGCGAGTTAATATATGATACATTGAGTAATAACTAATCCTTTTGTATTGTTTGAAAATGGGATAAAAATGGAATTTCGACCGAAACGAATAATTCTGTACGACTGGCCTACAAAAACGTTACTGTCGAGGAAACCTGTTCATTTAAAAATAGAACGTACCAAAATAGCACAGAGTCGACTGTGCATTTGACGTCATAAAGGGCAGCTGACCCGGCCTGGACAATAGATATACACACGCCAGTGTCCGAGGGAGTTATTCTCGGGTAACCATCACACATTCTTTATACAACAAATGCAGATCTGCTTAAATTTATCAGAACTTCCTAGCTTGAATATGTTTGATCATGACCTATGTTCCCAAGGTCAAATTTTATGGTAAATTTAGATTTAATGGTGTTAGCACAATATCCTCCAACACACCTTGGTGGATTAATGATCAAGCTTCCCAAATTCGTATCACATATATATAGCGTCCGATCGGAAGAATACACGGTACATTTAAAACCAATACATCTCTTAAAGGCACCCTTCGCATGCGCACAAAATCGGTTAAAATGGCGCGCAGGATCAAAGGTCACTTCAGGTCACGTGGCCGGAACATGAAGTGACGTCACAGAGGACATATGCAAATTTATTAGGTCATTATACCTCAGTTTCCGCTTTTACTGGAGCAGATAACGAAACCTGGCTATTAATACGAGGGCCAAGAGTCGTCTACGGACCCTTTATGTGACGTCACAAAGGTTATATGCAAATTTGAAAAGGTCTTCGAAGCGTCTACGTGCCCTTTCGGAACCTGGGACACCTGGTTAACTACGGTATACAAAAGAACCAAATCACATTGTTGTAGGAAAAACAGATTTTATTTTCATAACAGAGAACACAACATATATACAACAGTTATTACCCCTTATCATAACATCAACGACAGAATTCCAGTGGAATAACTGCGGTGTAAGTTCACCTTTACTTTAGCATTTTTTAGGGTATCCATCACTCTAAATACCCATATACGTCGTGGTCACACCATCTGAGAGAACTTTGTGCTTGGGGTAAAAGAAGGTGAAGACGTCACGCTGCTGGGTGTAGGAGCGCATCTGGTTTTGGACGAAAGCCCTTGTTGGTCCCACTGGCACTGATCTGACTTTGTTGTACATCGAGGTACAGAGCCAGTTGCGCACAATGCAATACCGAGATAGAAGGTTGGACATCACAGGGAGAATCCACGGGTGTAGTACATGTGGCCGTCATAGCTCAGTCGGTAGAGCATCGGCGCGTCTAGCCGGGGTCGTGGGTTCGAATCCCGCTGAAGACCAATTTATTCTTTCTCTAACAAAAATTATTTCATATGTATATATGCTAAGCGGTGGGCTATACGCCATGCCAAATATCGTTTCTTCATCATAAAGCCAGTTGCGCACAATGCACCACCGAGAGAGAAGGTTGGTCATCACAGGGACAATCACGGGTGTAATACCTATGGGCCCTCATAGATCAGTCGGTAGAGCATCGGCGCGTTTAGCCGGGGTCGTGGGTTCGAATCACGCAGAAGACCAATTTATTCTTTCTCTCTCAAAAATATTTCATATGTATATATGATCAGTGGCGGGCTATACGCCATACCAAATATCGTTTCTTCATCGAGGTACAGGGCTTTGGTTATATTATTATCCCGACGATTGACTTCTTTACAACTGAACTTGTTGTTGTTGTTGTTGTTGTTGCCCTCACGGTCGCAATAGTACGTTTTTGAGCAGAGGGCGATCATGGCCTCACCCGTCGATTCTAACTTGAAGAGGCCGGGGGCCCTTTATCATAGTCGTAGTGATCCCGGTACGGAAGCCATCAATCTCGGTCGGTTTCATAGCCTTCTCGCAGTTCCGGTTTGATCAAGGATTCCAGTTCGGGTTGGAGACGGCCATGTACGCGGAATCCGTATCCATCTCCATCAACTGCCAGTCTGACAGGTCGAAGAACACGCCCATAATATCACACAGAAAATTCAGCATCCGCAACTTAGCCAGATGGTGCACCATGCACCCGATTTGCAGCGGTAGGTTGTACCTGATGTTCTTTTTGGACGATGTGACTTCATACGTGGTGTCGGCAATCATCTCCATGTGCCAGTACAGGGGTGAATTCAGGCGTTTGCGGGCTTGTTTGGTGGTGCAAGTTAATGTCGACGTGGCGGTCTTGATTAGTTACGGTTTTACCATAGCCAATGTTGCCAAGCAACTTCATCATTTCCGCATTGAAAGTTTTACTGGGGTCCTTGTCTCCTTGGCGACGGGCAGTAGTCACGGCCTCCACAAAGTCCTTGAAACAAGCCTCGGGTGTAAACGCCATCACTTGATAGATTTTGGTGACTTCGAGATCGTGATGCTGGTACCAGCGCAGTAAGGGTGTGCCCAGCAGTATCTTCTCGCCAAACATACTTCCGATTAACATACGCCGGGGTTGTGTGAGTACCTTATGTTCCTCGGCATATGTCCGCATGGTGGACCCAATGTTGTCTCGCTCCACGGGAAGGCGCCGATCTCCAATTCGTTTTTCCGTGTGGTTGGCTTGGTGACGAATGGTGACGCCTCGTCGCTGAGTTTCTCAATCCAGCCATTTCTCAATCCAGCTAGATGTTTTGTAGAACATTAGGCTTTGAACTCCTGTCCCTCAGGGAGCCACCGGGTATAAGGACCTGTCGGCATAGGTTGAGCCAAACACGCTGGATAGAGGGCGTTGGCGTCGAATCCGATTTTATTTCCTAACACAGTTTTCCTCCGCGAATGTGGGTTAGCTCTTTCTCATGGTACCGATGGAATACAATACTGAGTACACCCACGATATTTCCTTTCAAACTGTCAAACACGTCGGCGTCGTTCTGCTCGATGAGGATGAAGATCGTTGGTAAGTACTGGAACAAATACCGCAGGGTCAGACCGGGAATGCCGGGATTCATCGATTTTTCAATTATATTAATCCATGACTGTATTCAACACTTAACAGTTTCATCGCTTTGCACGATAGAGTGACCTTTCTACATGTTTCATTGCCATCGTTCACCAGACGAGTTATGGAATTACATTCTCGTTGCTCGTTTTTTCGCCTCATTAGAAGCGGTTGTACCATTTGGCGTTTTACGGCCGTTTATTTCCCCATTTTGCGAGGTAGCCGGTATTCGAGAATTACCGTAGATTTCCTGGCACGATGTCCCCGAACTATCAGCCGTGAATTCAAATATCATTTACGCATTATTCTAATTCTGTCGCCGTAAATGAACTCGGTTACTCCATCAATATACCATTCGGCTCGGACGAACCATCGACTTTCCTATGTAACACGCGACTAGGTATCACGTAAATTGCGCTAGTGCTGATTTTATTGACCCATTTCGATTTATCCAGTAACATGTACATTTCACTATGAGGGAGTCTCACATCGACGTTACCAAGATGGAAGAAATATAGTTGCCAAATTCAATTGCAGTTGGGAATGGATGGACTAAAAGCATAGAGAGGATGACCGACCATGACCTACTTTTCAAGTAAAATTTACATGTTTAAAATAATTTCAATGCTATTAACGTAATATCCGTCTTGAAGGACTATTGCTCGTTTTCTAAATTTATTCCTACGAAGTAGGCTACAGATCGCAAATTGTCCGGTAATGAGTGAGTCAGTCAGTCAGTCAGTCCATCCGAATCCTTTCGTCGGCAAAATAAGGAGAACCGTTGACATTAGAACCTTGATTTTGGCATGAACGTGCATTAGGGCATTGTTACCAGCAAGTTCTGATCTGAAATAATTCTGATTAAAATTAGATTTATAATTAACACTTTAGTATATTGTTATAGATACATACCATCCATGTGGCCTTTAACAGTATCATGTTCCTTTTATGACCATGCCTTATCAGTGGATTTAAAAGTCATTAAGGCTTGTCCTTGGAACAAACACAGAGAGAGGCTCTATCCGAGCCTTGTGGTTTTTAACAGTGATTTATATCCAAGCTCACTGAGATAAGGCTGGTTTCTACTCAGGCTGCTTGTCACATCAAATTACAGTGGTCGGTGTCCTGTATAGCAGATACTATAGTATATTATTGCATGCCTGTCAACTACCCTGGAACATTTCCTAGCTTAGACATTAAACAGCCCGCTAAACTTGCCATCAAATGTGATAAGGCTGGGAGTACAAGAATGTGCGGTGTATTTTCTGTGGACTGTATAGGCTGTACAGTCTGAGTGAAGACAGCCTAGCAGAATTAGTTAAAGCTAGGTGGTTTAACGTTTATCAATGAAGAAAATCACCGATCAACCGCCATAGAATATAATGTGAAACAAGAAAACCGGAATAGTACATTCATCAGATTGCCGATGCCCAAAATGTGTTGTCTCATCAGTAGTCTCCATGGTCTCATATATCTAGATAACAACGTGATGTAGAGATGCTATTTATTCGTCTTTGTACCGGTTATACTCAGGAGAATGACATAGAATCATTATTATCTTGTGCATAGAAGGTGTTGGTCGTGAGTTGAATTACCGTAAACTACATAAAATGCTACCTTTCTACTATAGTGATATATATAAAAAATTGTCGTATTGTTGGGAAAATAATGTGATTCAAAAAGTTGTTTTGATCCTGTACAAGGGCACTGAAAACCATTAAAGAGATGTAAATGTATTTTCACACGTAAAGCTTGAAATCTACTGAACCTATATTATTCAATCTGTTTCCTTTAATTAAAAAAATTGTAAAATTAAATCGGCGAGTGTTATTTATTTTGGAATGAAGGCGCATTAGGAGACTGTTACCAACAAGTTCTGAGCTGACCTACTTTTGATGAAAATTTCTGGTGATTTTTGATGAAAATCACTGGCGATTCTGAGTTGGGCGGTGCCCATCTTAATATAGGCAGGATTTCAACTGGGGGTGGGGATTTCCAAGAGTTCAGTTCGCGTTCGAGTCCTAATGCCTACTGTACTTCGTAGGTCCTGTGACGTTAGTCACACTGCCATGTACCACAAATGCAGATCTGCTTATATTGGCCAGAACTTCCTCACATATCGGACGGATCCGATGCATACACGAATTGCGATAATTGTGTCATCAGCGGTTGTCAGGTCGCCAGCTAATGTCACAATGCAGTGATTTTATCTCCTAACCTGAAAAAAACCTCGCCGCGCGCCACTCACCGGACGAACCACGGCGCGCGGCGACTGGCGACTTTTGACTTCTTCGCCATAATACCATATATTATGGTATAGATAGCGATGAAATGGCCTGCTACGCCGACATGTAGGTCACAATGTAATTCTCGAATAACGTTCACCGATTTAAAATTCTACAATTCTGATTCTACAGAAAAAGTTTAGAGCGCAAACTTGTCATTTTAAATTATAGTCTTTGCGTGTGGAATACATTCGCAGCTCTTTAATGGTTTTCAGTGCCCTTGTCCAGCACTAAAAATACGTTTGCGAGAGTTGTCGGATGAGATATGAACCGTGACTGCACGCCCAGTGGTTTCTGAGTCAGGTAAACGGATGGTGTATATCAGAGTGCGGGGTGAAATGATTTGTTTTCTCGGTTAGAATAAATCATTATTTCAAAACTGGGGCCATGCGACGACACAATTATTATATAAAAAGACACATGCGCGTTTTTCAGATAAATAGAAGAAAGATGGATATACATTGTAGATACACTCGAAAATATTTTGGTAGTTTAAGGTATCACATTCTACAAATTTTACGTTAATCTGCACCTTGGCAAAACAATGTGGATGAGATTTACTCGGTAGTGATTTGACCGTTTATATTATTATCTTTGTACATTAATCGTTTACCCGAAATTTTTTCTAACAATACAACATATTCTTATATACTTACGGCAATTCACAGCAGGAGCCTTCAATAGTCCCATAATAAAATAGCTAGCTTTTATATAGTTAGCGGTAATTCAATTCAAGGCCAACCACGTAGTGGAAAAAAGATATGGACGACGGCTATCTACTGAATGCGGAATATGAAGCTAGATGTGTATATTGAGTTCCATATCAAGCCTTAAACGTATAACCCTGGTCATATTGGTCGATATATCGTAGAAATATGTTTAAAAAACAGGTTTCATCACACTCGCTAAATTTAAACCAGGGTCGAGTTGTCCATCTCCACGTTTTTTGGTTCACTAGTTGTCTGTGATATAACCCTCTCAAGTACACTTTACTTCAACTTTCGACTTTCAGACGTAGTTGTTTTAATATCGATAAATAAATACACGTACGGTGAAGAGATGTGGTCTTTATACGCTTCCATAATGTATTCGAGTGTCTTCGAATAAATACGACCTAATAATGAAACCTAATGCTTGTCGACGGGGTCGTTTTAAAAACAGCATGATGGCAGTTCAATTCGGTATCTCTGTGAGCTTTGCCCTGGTAGAGTAGTTTATGCACTTTCTAGCAGGAGCGTTAAAATGATTAGATCATCTGTTAAATAGATCGGCTATTCGTGTGTCTTGTTTGACCTCTGTCATAAGATCATCCAATATTATCAAGTTTCTTACAGAGAGAGATCGAAATAGCCGTAATCATGGATGTTTAAGGGTATACCCTTCAAAACGCTACACCATGGACTCAACTCATCATATCCTCGAAAATGTGTTGCCATTCAATACAATAACACTTTATTTAGTCTCGGTTTTGCTACAAAACCAATAACTGCGAAGGAAATATAACCGTGAGTTGAATAATATAACGCAATGACTAAAACAATAAATAATTTTACAATGAGATCAATTCGCGAAGAAATTGAAGATATATATAATCAATGAGGTAATAAAAGTGTCAATTATAACATTAGATTAATTTTTGCGGGATCTGTTCCACCTAGTTCTCAATTAACTTCGGTAACCCTAGTAACTTATTTATCTCTACACTTTTCCCACTTCCTGTAGGTCCCGCAACTTTCATCGTGAATGGATGGTTTGAGAATCTGTCAGTTTCTGGTACAGATGATTTCTCGACATTATGTTGTCTAGATTCCATCGCTGATTATTTGATAATATAAGTATTCATCTCTTGTGGTCTTATTATCAGTTTCACAATCTCCTAGTTGACTTGAACCCTCTCGTCCATTGGATTATTTGACTCGCTATGCGCCAGTCGCATATATGTTTCGGCAAACTGTCGGATCTCGATAACTTCTTATATCACAAAGAGACATTGGATATAGTCGATGATTTACGATCAACACTTTCATGGAAAACGACGTAGCTTGATTATGCCACTCTCTCTATATTTTTTTTTTGAAGCTAGTGAAGCCGCTAAGCATGCTTGGAGGGTAATATGTTAGCATTGTTATATGTTGCTTTTTCTTTTTCTTTGAAGGATTATCTTGTCGCCTCTCTCCATTTTGATTAGCTTCTTGCCTCAGGAAGATTTCAGCTTGGTCTACACAAATTCTGATCCATCGTCTCAATCATAAACGTGGTTATCTCTCCACGGCAACACGGTACCGGTTTAGTAGGGATGATGTGACGCATTCGACGGTTGCTCCAAGAATGAGGTAAATCTATTCGATATAGTCATATATACAATGCAAGGGCGAAAACTTGATACGCCTGAATATTCTCGATGTTCTTGTGTGCAAATCTACTCAGGAATTATATAGGCCAACGTTCATGTTTCACTACTATTAAATACATAGAATGTGAAATCCTCCCAGTATCGCCTAATCGAACTTATAGGGGCGCTTTGTTACATTCGTCTTCTGTGATTTATTCTTACGTTTGATCAGTGATCTACGTCTAGCTCCTTCCACACTAGCGCCCCTTTCTCTCTGGTTGTCTTTAGTTACTAATTTAGGGACCATATAAGGTCTTAGCTTTCTTCCCATTTTTTTGCGACGCAATATTTTGACACCCTTCTTCTTTACATATGCTGTAACACATGTGTTTGTATATTCATTTCCTTTTTTCAAATGGGAGAAAATGTGGGTTGTTTCTCTTCTGTGGGAGTCTTCTCCAGTTCCTCTATAATGGACTGATGAGATTTATCCTGCCAGGGGTACTATGCAAAAGTATCTGTATAGAAGATTTCGATCGTAATGAGAAGAAACTGGATTCTGCCGTTATATTTAGCTATATTCAGATAGATGTGTATCCCATAAATTATCGATACCAGTAGATATAACTCTACTTCTCTTAAATATATAGCGATATTATTTTGAAGGTTATACCTCCGCCATTTCTAGTACTGAAACGTATTCGATCATAGTAAAGCCTCCAGGGATATCAGATTAAATTGCCAGTATGGCAACAACCCTATCGATAAGCAGCAGATAGCTTTATTAGGTCGCCGTATTTACCCGAGATGACTTGTTTCTTGAATATCTACGATCAAACAATGTTCTCCAATTTGTCTTCTATGTCTACCAGTAGTGGTTTACATAGAGCAAATGTTCCGATATCGAATATAAAACCCCACTTCCAGTACTATAACGTCATTATGGCGTCGTTGGGATCCTCGTGTACAAAAAGGCATTTTTTAAATCGATTTTTCGGTCAGATTTAACTGCATGATAAATTAGTAAATAATAGATGTGAAATAAAATAGTTTTTCTCGCGGAAAAGCAGGAATTTTGAAGAAAACTTACGAAATATAACTTTTTTGGTACCCCACATGGCCGCCATTTTGAATTTACCCTTCATAGTCTGCACCGGGGGTTATGCAAATAGGCTCAAAATGACTCAAATATGATAAACCACTCCAATATGATAAACTGCAAAGTCACTGAGTGTCAGCGCGCAATTTTTTGTCGTTCCAGGGATAGGATAGAAAGTTTGGTACCATCATGGACCATCATGGCCCCTCACATGCTTGGTAGGGTTAAGATACTTAAACAAGATAGCCTAAATATGATATAGCTAAATCGAGTTGTTGTCTCCAGAATACAAATAGATTTACCTCCCCTTACACTTATCCTTCCAACAGCGTAGTATTATCATTTGCACCAGCTAGTATGGCGTTTGAAGCGAAATGGTAATGATATATCCTTCACGCTATAATTGGATCTGTCACGTGATAAACAAAGGCGGTCGTATACATGATTCTGATTGGTCGAATTATCACACGGTATTCGGATATCGAGTGAAGGTGTGGAAAATTTAAGGGGTTTTCTCTTTGTTTAACCAACAAGGTTTCATAGACTTCTCCGCTACAGTGGACACGGGTTATACCAAAAGTATCACGTGATCAAACATGGTCGACGATTCTTTACAAATCCTAACCACGAGAACAAACATGGCGGCCGTACACATGATTCTGATTCTCACTCCCTTCACTCTGACCAAGATTCCCCGAACTGATTTTACAACATTTCTTCAAGTTATTTCGGGTGATGTCACATCCAGTGGTTACGACAATTCCACTGATGACGTCACTTCCGGTGATGACGTAAACCCCTTCTTCTGTGTTCAGAGGCTCTCCTAGTTCGACTATGCATTTATTTGTTTACTACTCTGGTCACAAAACTTTCCCGCCCCTCCTCATTCGCTCAGAATCCAATAAAAACATTCATAAGAAAGTATTCAGTCATGAAATCCTACCGGGAGAGGTACGGGTCCATGCGCAAGAGAGGAAAGAAAAGATACACCTGACCAGCAAGGAGAGAGTAACTGACAGTACATTGTAGTAACACGTGTTTGTAATCGGATGGGTTAATATGCAGACGAGAACAGGTACCAAAATATAAACTCTCTCTAATATTAGAACGTTTTTGTGCTTCATCCATGTAACCCAAAACCGCAATGGACCAAAAATAGGTCCCCAGGCGTGTGTAAACCCACTTAAAATCCCATCTGAAAATGTCAAGTGAGTGGGGCGCCAGAGCATTTATTCCTTTGACGGCAACTTGCCGAACTGCCAAGCAAAGGTATACCATACCATCCCGTAAGTAAAGTCCCGTAAGACGAAGGAAACCAAACATGTTTTAAGAAAAAGTTATCTGTTATGGAATCGACAATAGGTTTATCGATGACTTCTACTAGACATTGAATGGAGTAACACCATGCTGTCTTTTTCTGGAAACTTGTCTATTAAGTCGGACATGAATTTGAAATGATTTTTGAGAGAGAAAGAATAAATTGGTCGTCAACGGGATTCGAACTCACGACCCCAGCTTATCGCGCCGATGCGCTACCGACTGAGCTATGACGGCCCATAGGTATTACACCCGTGGATTGTCCCTGTGATGACCAACCTTCTCTCTCGGTGTTGCATTGTGCGCAACTGGCTATATAATGAAGAAACGATATTTGGTATGGCGTATAGCGCGATGAATTTGAAAGAAACACTATAGGAAATATGCATATAATTTCTCAGGAGCCCCTGAAATTGCGATGAAAACTATTGGAAATGTCATGAACTGACAGTTGTTAATGACAAACCAGTATTATATATATAGTTTGGTACTGCAGTAGATAGCATCCTCGGTTGTTCCCGATCAAGCCACGGACGGCATGGGTTGGTAATCGAAGCCCTCGAAGGAGCATGAGCTATGTCTATGTGGAATATAGCTGGAGGAAGTTTTCCTAGCCGTGTAAACAACCGGATCATCAAAATAACTAAGGCAGAGAGGTTTTCACAGCATGTCTCGGGCTAACGAGAGTTAATAAGAGAGCGTTCCCTCGAGCAGCAAACACGTGGTTCTCCTCTCGATTGCACTTAAGACTTTTCCCGATGAATAACAGAAACAGGGGTATTCTACAGATCACCTTTCCTCCGGTGTTTCTTTACTGCTTATTAATGGTTTGCTGTAGCTACTGTTTGGGAGCTGCAGCGATTTGGCAGAAATCTTGGTACCGTCATGAATCTGGTTTACAAATGCTTCTTCTGCGCATGCGCACTCCACGCGTTGGCTAAACACCATCCAATCGGAACACAGGGAAACAAAATCCCATTATATTTCAGGAACGATTCTCAGAAATACACCGAAATACTGCATGATGAGCATTTATTTGGGCCTATAATTCCAAGCGCTATTGAGATAGGGGAAGCACAAGCATCAATTCAGATTTATTTGTCTTTACTGCACAGTCTCAGAAATATTTAGGGAATAATCGTGAATAGATCAAGCTGCACAAGGACAATTCAATTTCAGGGATTTTACCTAAAATCCATGGATAATTTCCTGAATATCTGAAAAAAGATCCCTGAATGAGAGGATTTTCTCTGAAATTCAGCCAAATTTACCACCCGGATTAGGAAGTTCGCGATCCTATTCAGGTACGTAAAATCCGAGTCCCCTAAAATTCAGGTAATTTAGCTTTAATTCATGGATGATATACCAGAATTTCAGGCAATTATCCCTGGATTTCAGTTAAAATCCCTGAAATTGAGTTGTCCTTGTGCAGCCTGATCTATTCAGGATTATTTCCTGAATATTTCTGAGAGTGCACCTTCCTGGAAATAAGGCGCAAATTATGTGCCATCCAAAGTGTCATCTAGAAAACAACATGGTGCGTTATTGCACTCGAGTGGGTGTCCCAGTACTACTATACAGGACAATAATAGCGGAGATTTTTGCACCAAAAAAATGAAAAACTGTCCCATCAGTGCACCCCAATTCCCCCTTTATAATGACGATGTGGCCAATGTAGCACAATGGAGGTAGTGTTAAGAATACTCATTTAAGGCACACATAGGTGCATTCTTAACCGTACCGGTACTAGTATGATTCTCGCTGTACATCTGGGCACGTTTGAGACACAAATTAAGTTGAGGAAAAATCACCAGAAGGCGAAGCGGTAGAACGGGAGATAGGCAGATATATGGCGTGGTTTGAATTTGAGGAAACATTAACAAGGCTGCAATAAGGCACACCCTGAAGTCTTGGAAAACTGATCACGTAGCAGAAGAGGAAACTAAGGAGCAGTTTGAATCTAGAAAGTTCGATATCGGAACTGTCTCGGGGATATTAAATCTTATCATTAAGGCACACATATTTCAAAGAAGCATTATACTCTCGTCTTTTTTTCTTGGCCCACATGAAAGTAATCTCAGCAACTAAGATGGTGTGATCACAGACGTATACCATCTCAAACAGGCGAGTAGTACACAGCATGCATATCAGATTAAGTTGACCTCAAAAATTTGCATATTGTGGCGGTCACGTGGCGGAGGTCAAAGGTCATTGAGTGCACTTGAGCATGTACTGACCTGTATCCTCTCATCCCGTCCATCATCTGACCTTGGATCATGTTTAGACATGTTAGGGGATTCCTCCGCGGTGATGCGGTTTGGCGGTGATGCGGTCTGCCTCCGCGGACAGAAAATAGTCCCAAATACAAGGGTTGACAATGTTCGGCAATCTTCAGGGGCGGGAGGGGCCCGTAGTGGACTGATTGGATCGAGTGAGGTGTCAAAGTGAAGTGCTGCTCCAGGACCATATGGAATGCATGTACTGACTTGTATCTGGGGTTTTTCCATCATGCGGCCGTCACGTGATCAGGAATGCATGTACTGACTTGTATGCCGTCCATTCATTTGAGTCGGGGACTTGGGGTCCCTACGGAAGGATTTTGCAAGTCATGGGTGGGTGTATGTAAAATGAGGATTTGTCTCGAAAATATAAAAAGCGGAACACGGACTTTACCCCTACAATAGAGGAAAACCCCTATCAACCCTATCCCAAAGGGCGAATATCGGTCCCCGGGCTTATCGGGGTCTGGGTGCATGGATGGTGCATGTAAAATCAGGATTTTTCCCGAAAACATAAAAAGCGGAACACGGACTTTACCCCTAAAATAGGGGAAAACCCCTATCAACCCTATCCCAAAGGGCGAATATCGGTCCCTGGCTTATCTGGGTCTGGGTGCATGGGTGGGTGCAAGTAAAATGAGGATTTGTTCCGAAAATATAAAAAAGCGGATCACGGACTTTACCCCTACAATAGGGGAAAACTCCTATCAACCCTATCCCAAAGGGCGAATATCGGTCCCCCGGGCTGATCGGGCCTGGGTGCAGGGTGGGTGTATGTAAAATGAGGATTTGTCTCCGAAAATATAAAAGGCGGAACACGGACTTTACCCCTACAATAGGGGAAAACTCCTATCAACCCTATCCCAAAGGGCGAATATCGGTCCCCCGGGCTCATCGGGGCCTGCCCACAGAGGTAGGGTGGAGGAGTGGGTGCATGTAAATTCAGGATTTGTCCCGAAAATATAAAAAGCGGAACACGGACTTTACCCCTACAATAGGGGAAAACTCCTATCAACCCTATCCCAAAGGGCGAATATCGGTCCCCCGGGCTCATCGGGGCCTGCCCACAGAGGTAGGGTGGAGGAGTGGGTGCATGTAAAATTAGGATTTGTCTCTTGGTTGTGTTTATATTGAATGGGTCTGAGCATATTGATGCGATGAGAAGAAGTTTGCGGAGAGAACGTAATTCTACATTGTGCACGGATGGACACAAACACAAACACACACACACGCGCGCAATGCGGCTCATGAAAAACCCGGATGTAAGTTGAGGACACGGATGTAAAACCACAGTACCCGGATGGAAGACGGGGGAACGATGGGAAAACCCCACTTGGAAACCCGGATGTTGACAAGATCCCGGATGTAAAATTCACTGCCCACACACATACGCGTCGTACGCCAGTACATCTCGGTCCTCGACTTCGGGTAGTTGAACTGAGTGTGCTAAAAATAGATCACCAGCTAGCGTGCTATAAAAGGGAAGCGGCCTAGCCGTTTCATCAGACACTCTGTCAACCACCAAGATGTTCACTTGCACAAATTGCCAGAAGGTCTCCACCCACAACGATGCACGATATACTTGTATAACCTGCGCACGGTCATTTAATCGGGAAGATCCTATACTCCGCCATGAGAAGCCATTCCACGAGGGTGCGACGGTACAATGTAACGATTGTGGTCGACTCTTCAAACGACCCAGTCGGTTAAGACAGCACCAACGTTTGATTCATGCCCCGTCTCTACGGTTTGGGCGACAACTTTCCACTAGAGAGGAACCCAGGAGGGTCAGACCCAGTGAAGATGAACCCGGGGAGACGAACGCCACTGGTGATGCGATGACGGAGAGCCCGTCTATACCCACAGTTCAGAAGAGACTGGATATCCAACCAGCCCCCAGCGTTACGGTTTCGAGTCATACGCCTGACGACATCGAACATTTTCTGGAAGATGCAGTGGATGTTCCTAGCGATCTGTTACAGGACGCCCATCCAGTGAGTGACATCTATCGGCGCCATTGGCCCATGATACGGCACTGTTTCCACCGTCATCGCCCTATTCAAGATATCTACAATTTCCGACTGACCGATCTCGCCCGTCTACGCAGCTACATGGAAGCCATCTTCAATGACCAAGCTACGTCCTTCAAATAAAATCTGGCGTGTGGTTATGTGCTGCAGCATAAGGAGACAGATCAAGTCCGATACTTTTACCCGAGCAGTAACATCCGGATATTTGACCAACCGTTTACCATCATTAACCGGGCCTCGCTAGAGACGAGGCTGGATAAACTGGACACCGTAGATCCCTTGGAATGGGCCCAACAACAACACCCCAACACCCAATGGTTCGTGGAGAGGGTGACCAATGTTACGTTTTTCGTGACCAAGCTGACCGACCACCCCATCGGTTGAACGCGTCACCCGTGCACTGATGAATACCATAACATGCCGTACATACTCTATATGTCTACATGCTGATCGATGACTTGAGCTCAGTAAACACTTGTACCTAATGTGACGGTGCGTTAAATAATAAAACGTGGTGTTTGATATTTCAATTTGTTTTGTTGTGAACATACTAAAGATACCCAGGGCGGCTCCCCCAGCCTGGGTATGATGTAACATTTTGGATAATAAACTGTATGAACATTGCTGAACTTGTTGTTATTCATGACAACCGCTATGCGATTGTATAATACAGAATATATATTGTATAATACAGGACATATATGATACAATACAGGACAGATATAGTATAATACAGCACAGATTTGATATAATACAGGACAGATACTGTATAATACAGCACAGAATTGGTATAATACAGAACATATATTGTATAATACAGGACAAATATGACACAATACAGGACAGATTTGGTATAAAACAGAACAGATATTGTTTAACACAGGACAGATATGGTATAATACAGCACAGATTTGGTATGATGCGAGACAGATATGGTATAATACAGCAAAGATATGGTATAATGCACACCCCACAGGACGCAGGCGGACGCAGTTCATCTCTACACAAAATACCTTCCTTCACTGCCCTCAAATCGGGATGTAAACCCCGAAAGCTACAAGATGACACCTCCCAGAACGCATTCGGACCAATACTGGTCCATTTCTACCCCAAATCCCTTCCTTCACTTACCCAAAATGTCCACTTTCGCTACTACTCCTACTGATGACGTCACCAATGACGTCATAGATGACGTGAACATCCCTCAAATCGGGATGTACAACCCGAGAACTACAAGATGACACCTCCCCGACGCATTCGGACCAAGGATTGTCCCTCTCTACCCCAAACACACCTCCACACACCCCCAAAATGCCCACTTTGGTTACTACTCCTTCTGATGACGTCACCAATGACGTCACAGATCACGTGAACATCCCTTATATCGGGATCTATACCCCGAGAGCTACGACATGACACCCCCACGACGCATTCGGACCAAGGATGGTCCCTCTCCACCCCAAACACACCTCCACACACCCACAAAATGCCCACTTAGGCTACTACTCCTACTGATGACGTCACCAATGACGTCACAGATGACGTGATCATCCCTCAAATCGAGATGTACACCCCGAGAGCTACAAAATGACACCTCCCACGACGCATTCGGACCAAGGATGGTCCATCTCTACCCCAAATCCCTTCCTTCACTTCCCCAAAATGTTCACTTTCGCTACTACTCGTACTGATGACGTCACCGATGACGTCACAGATGCTGTGGACAGCCCACAAATCGGGGTCTACACCCCAAGAACTACAAAGTGATACCTCCCTCGACACATTCGGACCATTAGTGGTCCCTCTCTATCCCAAACACACCTCCACACCTCCCAAAATGCCCACTTTGGCCACTACTCCTACTGATGACGTGAACATCTCTCATATCGGGATCTATACCCCGAGAGCTACAAAATGACACCCCACGACGCATTCGGACCAAGGATGGTCCCTCTCCACCCCAAAAACACCTCCACACACCCACAAAATGCCCACTTTGGCTACTACTCCTACGGATGACGTCACCAATGACGTCACAGATGACGTAAACATCCCTCAAATCGAGATGTACACCCCGAGAGCTACAAAATGACACCTCCCACGACGCATTCGGACTAAGGATGGTCCATCTCTACCCCAAACACCTTCATTCACTTCCCCAAAATGCCCACTTTCGTTACTACTCGTACTGATGACGTCATCGATGACGTAACAGATGCTGTGGACAGCCCTCAAATCGGGGTCTACACCTCAAGAACTACAAAGTGATACCTCCCTCGACACCATTGGACCAATAGTGGTCCCTCTCTACCCCAAATACCTTCCTTCACTGCCCCAAAATGACCACTTTACTTACTACACACAACTGCGCATGCGCAGATTGACGCGACTTGCACTTAAAAACACGCCATTCTGACTCTACTCCACAAAAGCTTCACTTGGACACCTCCCATGACCCATTTGGACCCATAGTGGTCCATCTCTACCCCAAATTACAAGCGCCTAGTCCGTCATTCATAATCCAGCCGTCGTCCATTAGAGAATATCCGCGTCCATAATCCAAAGACCTATTCCATTTTCCATATAACAGTATTAGCACCAAATTCAAAAAGACAATCATAGTATACAAAAACATAGGCTTGTTTCCTGCAAGAGAGAAGCGGTCAACAGTTTTCAATGATGCCGGCAAGACATCATGATGTTCCAAAAAATATCAAATCCGTATCGCTGATCAGTATTCTTAATCCATAATATTCGTTGTAAAGTCGTCATCTAAAGAATGATGTATCTCAGTCACGCTTTGATTGTGACTGTTCATATGAGTACCATGAGGATCTTGAAGTACATGGGTTCATACGGCCCCTAGCCCCGGGTTAAGCGGAATTAGACACAAGTTACGAAACGTAGCGCCATAGATCTTGCACGCTACGTTCGTATTTTGCTATCAGCATGCGATATGTATCGCCAAATTTGAGAAACTTTGAGTCTAGGCGCTTGGTGGAATAGCCCTGTTTTATAAGTTTCTGCACCAGTGTTTTGTGACGTTGATTAAAATCGTCACATTTAACACAGGATCTAGCAAATGCTACTAAGCGAGATATGTATACGCCATATGCAGGTCCCACTGGAATATTACTGTCCAGAAAGGGATAGTTTACGATGTCGAAATTGTAATCATCTCTTTTGTCATAAAGTCGACGAGAGAGAATGCCCGCTTCATGTTTATAGAGATATAGATCTAAATATGATGTGCCTGTAGGGCTATCTGTAGTTTCCTTCAAATCCAGTGAAGGTGCATATATATCCTTCACTGCGTCATTTATATAGCGATTATCCACAGCGAGAAGATCGTCTATATAGCGTTTGGTGAATGAGAAGGAACGGGCTTTGCATGGATCGGTTTTTGAAAGCGCCTGCATATAGTCATATTCATAAGAGAACAGATACAGGTCAGCCAACAGGGGTCCACAATTAGTACCCATTGGAATACCTATATGCTGCTGATATATTGTGTTGCCAAATTTCACATAGATATTTTTAATGAGAAATTCAAGCAACTCTATAAACAAAGAAACATCCCATGAATGATATCTCTTGTATGTAGTAGAGCTAAAGAATGCTTTATGGCTTCCGACATTAATATATCTACGATAAGTTTTCTTGAACACAGATACTATTAATGAACTTAGACGGTCAATAAGGTCCTGATGAGGGATTGTAGTATAGAGAGTCGAGAAATCCCATGTGGATACATGTCTGTACGGTATGTGACCTTTAGCATCAAGTTCTTCCGTAAGACATTTTGAGTTTTTCAATATCCACATACATTCAATGCCATAGTTCTTAGAAATAATGGCGCAATACCTTTCCCAAAATGCTTTTACCTCCTGAAGGGCCCTCGTCAATAGGGTTGAAAGAAGCTTGGTGGTGCAGCTTCTAGAACCAGCTATGAATCCAGCTTTGTATGGTGATTTATGCATTTTGGGAGTCCAGTATAGTTTTGGTATGTCGTTATGGTTGGTTGAAAGACAAATACCTCTTTCCCTGAGAAACATTTTGTGATTGTTAAGTAAATCTTCCAGAGTGAATGCAGTTTGAGAGTAAGTAGACGTATTTGATGAAGATATGTCTACACTCAATTCTTTAACCAGCACCTGGTAATAGTAATATTTACATATGAATATTATATTATTCGGAGCTTTGTCTGCTGGGACTATGACGAATTTACTCTGGAGATTTGCTAGAACTTCTTGCGAATTGAGGTTTCTCAGTACTTGTTTTGCTTGGGGAAGAGTACTTCTGTCAATATGGCGGATTGTTTCAACGACCTTGCTCTTGATGAGGTCCAGCCAATCAGCGAGTACTGTAGGTTCAACTTTCTCTCGCTTAGACCAATCAATAACGTACTGTTCCAATGCAGACAGGACTATCTTCTGGTCGGCCTTCAGATTTATTCTTCTCGGCTCTCTATATTTAGGTCCTTTCATCAGGAGTAATTTCAGATCCTTATCACTCACCACATCAAGGTCATCAGTCACAATATGTTTGCATGGTGTATAGATAAAGTTCGACGATTCACAATCACAACTATAGCCTCCTGACGTGTATAAGTTCCAGTCAAACTCTTGGACAGCATTGGAGTAATTGAATATTTTGGTGGCTATAAATTTAGTGTACTTATATGAAATGCAAGGAGGTTCTGTGAACTTAAAATAGTTTGGCACAGCGTTGCGTACCTCTGGATCATTCAGGATTCGAGGTAAATTAATGATGTCCAGTCCTTTATCCCCACATACCCCCAACAATGCTTTCTATACTACGGCCTGGCTGCGCATGCGCAAAATATTGGAAACGAACGATACATTAGTCCAGTCGGATGCTCCTCCACGAGAGCTTCCAAATAAGACCTCATACGACACCATAGGACCACTAGGGGCCCACCTAGACCCCAAAACGTCCACCCAGTATGGACCTATCTCCCATAGCCAGTATGGGCCTATATACAGACCTACCCGGTACTTTTGGAAAAAATTCACCGCTTACATCTGAGACCCCTCCTATCGTGTTTTCCTAGGCAAGACGAGAAAAACAAAACCAAACAACCCATAGTAAAACCCACAATAAATTCCCAGGTTGGACCTATACCCCCATAGCCAGTATGGGCCTATATACAGACCTACCCGGTACTTTTCAAAAAATTTCACCGCTTAACTTCAGGACCCTACCCATCGTGTTCTACATGGTGAGACGAGAAAAACAAGACCAAACAACCCATAGTAAAACCCACGAATAATTCCCCAGGTTGGACCTATACCCCCATAGCCAGTATGGGCATTTTCCCGTATAGATGCAAATGTGCGAATCAGGCCCCTATTGTAGAGGTAAAGTCCGTGTTCCGCTTTTTATATTTTCGGGGGCAAATCCTCATTTTACATGCACCCATCCATGCACCCAGACCCCGATAAGCCCGGGACCGATATTAGCCCTTTTGGATAGGGTTGATAGGGGTTTTCCTCTATTGTAGGGATAAAGTCCGTGTTCCGTTTTTTATATTTTCGGGGACAAATCCTAATTTTGCATGCACCCACTCCTCCACCCTACCTCTGTGGGCAGGCCTCGATGAGCCCGGGGAACCGATATTCGCCCTTTGGGATAGGGTTGATAGGAGTTTTCCCCTATTGTAGGGGTAAAGTCCGTGTTCCGCTTTTTATATGTACGGGAAAAATCCTGAATTTACATGCACCCACTCCTCCACCCTACCTCTGTGGGCAGGCCCCGATGAGCCCGGGGGACCGATATTCGCCCTTTGGGATAGGGTTGATAGGAGTTTTCCCCTATTGTAGGGGTAAAGTCCGTGTTCCGCTTTTTATATTTTCGGGACAAATCCTGAATTTACATGCACCCACTCCTCCACCCTACCTCTGTGGGCAGGCCCCGATGAGCCCGGGTGACCGATATTCGCCCTTTGGGATAGGGTTGATAGGAGTTTTCCCCTATTGTAGGGGTAAAGTCCGTGTTCCGCCTTTTATATTTTCGGAGACAAATCCTCATTTTACATACACCCACCCTGCACCTAGGCCCGATCCGGCCGGGGGACCGATATTCGCCCTTTGGGATAGGGTTGATAGGAGTTTTCCCCTATTGTAGGGTTAAAGTCCGTGATCCGTTTTTTTATATTTTCGGAACAAATCCTCTTTTACATGCACCCACCCATGCACCCAGACCCAGATAAGCCAGGGACCGATATTCGCCCTTTGGGATAGGGTTGATAGGGGTTTTCCCCTATTTTAGGGGTAAAGTCCGTGTTCCGCTTTTTATGTTTTCGGGGAAAATCCTGATTTTACATGCACCATCCATGCACCCAGACCCCGATAAGCCCGGGGACCGAGATTCGCCCTTTGGGATAGGGTTGATAGGGGTTTTCCTCTATTGTAGGGGTAAAGTCCGTGTTCCGCTTTTTATATTTTCGAGACAAATCCTCATTTTACATACACCCACCCATGACTTGCAAAATCCTTCCGTAGGGACCCCAAGTCCCTGACTCAAATGAATGGACGGCATACAAGTCAGTACATGCATTCCTGATCACTTGACCGCCGCATGATGGAACAAAACCAGATACAAGTCAGTACATGCATTCCATATGGTCCTGGAGCAGCGCTTCACTTTGACACCTCACTCGATCCAATCAGTCCACTACGGGCCCCTCCCGCCCCTGAAGATTGCCGAACATTGTCACGAAACCCCACGTATTTGGGACTATTTACTGTCCGCGGAGGCAGACCGCATCACCACCAAACCGCATCACCGCGGAGGAATCCCCTAACATGTCTAAACATGATTCAAGGTCAGATGATGGACGGGATGAGAGGATACAGGTCAGTACATGTTCAAGTGCACTCAATGACCTTTGACCTCCGCCACGTGACCGCCACAATATGCAAATTTTTGAGGTCAACTTAATCTGATATGCATGCTGTATACTACTCAGGCGATTGCTGAGCCAATCTGCTGACGAGATCACGGGAGTTTTTGAACACCAGTTTCTGGATATTCTGACACCAGCGAATTTAGAACAAAAAAAACCTGTGATATCTGCATACAGGTGTCTTTGAGCACTGCTCTTTTGTCACTCATCTCTGACCGGCAATGTCATGTGATATAATCGTGCCATATCGTGCAGAATAGCTGTGCGGTCACCCAAATGGAACATATGCATAAACACACATTGGGTAAATGTCGAACAGAGCAAACCCCCGTCCGAAGTACAGATTGTACGCCAGTTTCCAATAAAACATCCAACTGCTATGAAACCCGTCAAGTATTTTAACCAACGGTTCGTGGCCGTGGACGTTCGACTTTGTTTCCACCTGAACAATGGAACGTACAATCATAGCAAGATAAAAGATAAACACTTTCTGCTAGGATTTAATGTAAACCATCGTGTCTGGTTTGTTGTGACAACCGTTGGGGTTACAGCGCATGTTTGGAATACCTCCATCTGTACAGCGTTACCTTGGACTGGCGCTTTATATTATTCCCTCGGGTTCTGACTTCATCAGTAGTAGAGAAAGCGCACATGCGCACTCGAGACTAGGCGCCTACCTACACAGCTATACACTGACCCACAGAAGTGGGCATATGGCAGTGGGTGAATGGGCTCTCGTTTTAGAGAGTGTGCTGACCGTTGTCGGTCCGGTGATACGCGAATGCGCACGGGGAAAGTAGTAGAGAAAGGGCAGGGTGCATGGGGCTGTTTTGGGAGATGTGGATCCTACTTTATCCAATGTGTCGTGCTCGTTATGTAGAGAGAGAGAGAATTAAGGTTTATGACTGGGGTTGTCATAAACACATGTGCACATGCGCAGGCGGAGAGTAGTAGAGTATGAGGGCAGCCTGTTGTGAGAGTTTAGCTGATAATTTGTACCCCTTTTGTGTGAACAGTATACAGTGTATAGTCAATCCACAACAAGAAGCCCCAATGGACGCATCACTGTGATGTTACAGATCACATGACTGTGACGTCATCGAGAAAGCACTGTGCCACTCGGATGCACGCTCCGAGCTATAGGCGCCGATCTACACCCTTAAACACTAGCCCGTAGGGCAGTCATGTGGGGGTAAATGAGCTCTCGTTTTGTACAGTATCCTGACTGTTGTACGTCCAGCGATACGTGAATGCGCTCAGGAAGAGTAGTGCAGAAAAGGCATGGCAGGGTTTGGGGAAATGTTGAGAGAAGTGGGTCATTCGTGGTTCAGATATGGCTTGCATTGTTTCGCATTGAACTCTCGTTGAATAGGATAACACTGGAGTGATACCGTATGCGAACTCGTGAAGTAATAGAGAAAGGGCATTTGCGAACATGCATGCGCATACGAAGAGTAGTAGAAAAATGGCATTTTCGATGTGAGTTTTATGGCTTGTCATAAAACTACAATCACAGTGATTTGTACAGAGAGCAAGCTTCGGGGACGAAAAGTCCACTAGCAGAATCTCACCATATACAGGCAACAATTAAACGCAACATTATGAGGGTGGATGAAAACGATACCGACGTATTCTCATCTCCCGTACTTTCAACAGAACTCTTCGTAACAGAAGGATATTTCTCCACAGACAGCGCACCTCTTTGAACAGTGTTACCATTATCAATTTCTATCTGCTCCACAAGATTGTCACACACTACAGCAATTAAGGTCATGCCAAACGTGAGACTCCGACAGAATACGAATTTGCAAAGACGACGAACATGTCCCAAAAATGTGGCACCGGAAACAGTCCATCGCACGACCGGGAACAACAATCAGCGCTTATCACTTGTCGATTCTCGCCTGATATGGCAAAGAGTCTAGCTGATCCGTATCTGCCATCAAAATCACTTTTTGGACATCTCCCTTAAGCTCGCACCCGCTTGATCCAAACTCACTGAATAAAATCCACAACATCATCATCATCATCATCATCATCATCATCACCGAAAGGAGTTATCCACTGGAGCTCCACTGCAACTCAACGGGCAAAAAACGAGGACGATTCAACCGTAAACTCGTCAGTGGTCAAAACATCACACCGTACAGCTCGGTCCGCAACAGTTTTAGAATGGGGTTTGCCAGCTCGAACTGACGCCAGGTGGCTACGTGTACCAAGAAGTAAATGACGCATGCTCATGTCGTTTTTCTTGACGTCACAAAGGCAACGTCATAATGTAACGACGTTATAATTGTTCGTATTATGACGCCACGTCTTCTTTACCTGTTGGAGCACTAGCGCCACCTAGCGTGGCTGGCGATCCCCATTGAAAGTCGCGAACTATTGGAATTTCAACGTTTTCCCTAACGCTTTCACTTCTTTCGCCCTGATTTCCTGCTCAGCCCACAAAATAACAAAAATCAGTCGTATAAGGCCCGCCGACCAAGACGGATCTCTGACGGAGAGTCTCGCTGTCTTTGGTAAGCAGTCGCGATCATTCGGAAAGATAGCCACGACATGGTATGAGTAAATGTAAAAACACAGATACGTCAGCACCGTCAATCGAGCTAAGATGCGAATGAATGTCACAGATACGGTGCATCATAATGAACACAGGTACACGAACAAGACAAGACGAAACGGTTCTTTAACCTGATCTCAAAATGGCAGCAAACCGAAGAAACTGTCAACGTTCACAGCAGAATACTGCCACAGAATGCAATTTCCTCCACAGAATACAATTTCACATACAGTTGGACGACACGTTCACGAACCACAGATCAAAATTCAAACGAAACTCAGCGCAAATCCACATAAATACGGAAAATGAGACGGAGCGATTAAAAAGTCTGCACGAACAAATCTACTAATCTGAAGGGACCCCGGCGGGTGAGAAACATCTGGGTTTCATCAAACGAGACTCCTGGACCCAGTCATGCGCTAGTGATGCATGAATTAGTGAGAGATTGAGACGTGAGTGACTGAGACGTGAGTGAGTGGGTGAAGTACGATTGGGTCAATCAGTGAGTGATGCGTGGGTGAGTGAGGATGAGGAGGTGGAGAAGAGGAGGTGGATGAGGAGGAAGAAGAGGAGGTGGAGGACCAGTGATCGTATAATTTCGTATGTTATACATTAGTGTCAGTCTGTATGCAGCCTCTGAACGGGCGCAATGTCGAGTACGTGTAGTTATCGGTGGTAACTCTCATACGAAATAGGTCTGGTGATGATTGACGCGGAAATGCTTTTGTGGACGACGGCTGGATATTGAATATTGAATCTTGTGCCTGCTATTGTATCAGAATTAAAGGTAATATATAAAGGTGGTCGGAAAAAATATTCTGACTGCATATCTTAAAACACCACAAGAACTAGTAATGATCCCTGCGATGTATTGTATTGTATTCATGTGGACATCTTTGAATGATATTCCCACACGGCCCCTAGCTCTAGATTGAGCGATATCAGATACAAGCATCTGAGAGCAATGATGTGATAGCCCTATTAAGTCATCTGATGAAACGCGATAAACTGTGTGACCGTTAGACAGAAGAAACGAGCCAAACTGGGACAATAACGGTAGAAGTTCTTATTCAGAAGGAAACCAAGAGACAGCTCTCTCGCCCACTCCCTTATCTATCAAGTGGAGTAGACCATCCCTATGCGATGACGGTCAGCGGCCCGACGGAGTTCGGAAAGACGTCTTGGGTAATAAAATTCTTAAATGACGGGCATAACAGCTATACCTATACTAGCTGGTGCTACGGCCTATGGCAGTCCGTCCACGAGACTATGCGATTCAAGAGTGTGAGCTTAATCCCAGGCATTCCTCGCGATATCGATCAAGCATATTACTCTGATCCTACGCAGACCAACTCGGTAGTACTGGATGATCTGATGGATACGTCCCAAGGAAACAATCAAACATCGCCGACTTATTTATCGAACGATCACCTCTCCGGAATATGCATGTGATTTGTCTGACACAGAATCTCTTTCCTCAATGGAAGGCGTTCACAGATATTGCCTTGAGCTACGTAGGCTTCGTGTTGTTCACCAATCCCTTCGACAGAGCGCAAATTCGTGTTTTAGGGTGTCGAATTTATCCAGAACATCGCCTATTTCATGAAGGTGTTTCACGCTGCGACAAGTCGTCCGTACTACTCGTTCGTGGACCTAAAAGTCCCTGCCCTGGAAGGCGACTGATGACGCACCCGATACATCCAGAGGGTCCACGACGAACACAGAGTGAGAGTCAACGACCCTCATACCATCAACAGGTGTACACAGTTGCTGGAACACCCAGCAGCTCCTTACAGCAGACCCCTATCCAGTCCAACTCCATACTGCAGGTCTCATTTCTACCGCCCCGTGGGGCTCCCAGGATTGAACTGGGATTTCGTTGTGCACACCCCAGGTCATGGTAAGAATAGATCTCAGCTTCCCAGTCCGCTTGTCATAAGAGGCGACTAAATGGGGCACAGTGGATATCTTGACGACTACTGCACGGAAATAACAAGACTGCAGAGGGACACATCACTGGGGGTGGTAAAGCAATTACCATGTGTCAAATGTTTTACCCACTACGCCAAATTCGCCCTATTTCCCTGTGGACACCAAGCGTTATGTGCCTGCTGTATCACCAAACTTGCAGGGAGAGCAGGTCCTACGTTCAGTTGCATACCCATCCCGTGTGCACTCGTCCCGCTGAGATGTCCCCTATGCGCCAAGAGAAAATAAGAACTGCTCCAATCGTTGTAATCATTACAACTCATCCGGCCCTTATCAGGGCCACCCACTTACTCCCGAAAGAGGAGCTTTCTAACTAAAAAGCGCAAAAAACACAAGCTCCTACACCTTGCATACACCTAGTGTGGACTTTTTGCGTCTTATCCGCAGTGTATGGGCTTGCGCGAAAGAGATAAGACAACGGGGATCTTATCCACATAACCTTTTCTGTAGGTTCGTCTTCGGTCAAACCAAAGAACTACAAGACAACTCGTTGAGATAAACAGAGGTTGTTGTTGTTTTACTTCTGCATCATCACATAGACAAAGTACAGCAAATCATGATAACCAAAAACGTCTCTACAGATGAAGCAATGGTGTTAATGCTTAGCCTAGTGTAATATACATCAAACTTTTATACAGTAGAGTAAACAAGATACTTAACGCAGGCTCAAACACTTAATTAGGGAAACTACCGGAATGGACACTTGAGTGCTGGTCATTGCTCGAACAGAGATGGCCTGTTTGACCACACTGATTCAAATAATATACATGTATAGCTTTATCATATTAAATAGACGTTCAGGTTTGCTAGATCTCCCCAAAATATATAACCGCGCACAAATACTCATCTGATTCAAACTCTTACTAATCCATTTAACAGAAGACAATTCATTTATATGCATTTCTATAACATACAGCGTAAATCAGGTGTAATATTCAAGTATACAATTGACCTGATGTGACAATTACAAGCGTCTAGTCCGTCATTCATAATCCAGCCGTCGTCCATTAGAGAATATCCGCGTCCATAATCCAAAGACCTATTCCATTTCCATATAACAGTATTAGCACCAAATTCAAAAAGACAAAAGTATACATAAACATAGGCTTGTTTCCTGCAAGAGAGAAGCGGTCAACGGTTTTCAATGATGCCGGCAAGACATCATGATGTTCCAAAATATCAAATCCGTATCGCTGGATCAGTATTCTTAATCCATAATATTCGTTATAGAGTCGTCATCTAAAAATGATGTACCTCAGCCACGCTTTGATTGTGACTGTTCATATGAGTACCATGAGGATCTTGAAGTACATGGGCTCATACGGCCCCTAGCCCCGGGTTAAGCGGAATTAGACACATGTTACGAAACGCTCGTACCAGTTACTGTATTATCCATCAGCTATCTTCAATGGTCAGTGTTTCCTGACCACTTCAAGTACATACAGCGGTCAGTATTTCCTGGCTTCCGCTCAATTAGCAGATACGCTTCCAATCTCAATATAATTGTAATGTATGTACATGTACCGATCAAACCCGTGAATTGACATTGAATCAACTAACAAACTTCCAAAACTAATTAGGGCAAATGTGAAACTCAAACAGATACATGCGAGGCGTCCCTCTATATCCATCTAAATTCCACATATCCTCCCCACCAGAAGTTAAATGTCCATCCTGCACCGATGACATTTAACTCACTTTTCCAATACAATGTCAGCCGAAGGTTGAGGAAAATCAAATCCACAGGCTGGCCGGACCTGGAACAAAACTGCCATAGGCGTGTTAAAACTAGATGATGCAGAGGTTTGCTCTAGAGTATTCGAAAAACAATCAAAACAAGGAATACAAGGAAATTTACACAGCTTGAAACGTTGCATAACACGAAAAATAACAAAAGCCAGTATGCATACAAACAAAATTGAACCAAATACGTACGTCAAAATCTCGGAAAACGACATAGTGGACCCGCGTTCTAGCTCCACTGGTCGTAACGGTTTAAGGGGCACATATTTCACCTTACGAAGGTCATGCCAGGGTGTGAGTTTCAGCGAGGTTAGTATGTTAGACTCATTCAGAATGGTAGGTATGTCGACAGGTGGTAGGGAAACGACAGTCGCTAGCAGAGAAACCATTTGAGTCATCACTTGAACCTGACTTAACCTCCAATCCATACCACTAAAAGTACAATTGTTGGGACTCAGCAAATAGAGTCCTGCACCTAGAGTGTGCGTCATCGTAGGAACACCGTCACAATGTTCTTGAATATCTTCTCCAAATGCCTGCACAACAAATTCACCTGGGGCAAGTTCAAATGTCTTACTGGTTGTATCGTTAGTTTGACTCAACTGAACCAGACACAAATCACTAGTGACGTTAGATAAGATACTCACAATACAAGGTATATGCTGTGACGCCATCATGGCGTTGCCATAACAAACCTTTGGTGTACGTCCCATACACCGTGCAGGGTGGAAGTACCATCCTGTGCGCGGATAACTTTCATTAACTGGCCGAGGGTACGTAAGGGCAGAGCCCATGACCTTATGTTATACTCGACATAGGCACCATTGTCAACAAGTGGGAGAGTGGCCACGTAATACAGAGAATCGACACCATGACGTAGCCACAGGGATTGCACAAGTACATGTTGATAATACCACATGTACGGCTCAATGAGTTGAACTCCTGTAGGTAGCAGGTCTTGTACTTTACGCAACTCCGACGATGGAAATAATTCCTCAGTCAGTCTGCCCAATTCCACGGAGGCGTACTGTCGTTGGTATTGTAAACGGGCTTCATGGTACGTTTGCATAGTTAATTCCATGGCATCCAAGATATGGTTAAATTTTAACACGAGGAGAATACGTCGCCACATCCGTACTTGGGTCGCTCTAGCTGACTGAGTGAAATCATTTAGATACTGCGTAACGTTAACCAAAGCATCTGAAAGTTGATTAATTCGATCGCGATTAATTGCAATCTCATCAAAGGTGTGATGTACTCCAGACGCGAGTTCATTTGCAAAGTGAGCAATGCCATGGGCGGCCGTTAACGTGGTTTGTATCAATTCTCTTAACTTGTCAATATCCCGGGTAGTTGCTACCCCAAACAAGGCGGATCCAATCTCACCCACCACATTTAGCAACGCCCTTCGAAATCGACGGGGAGATGTACGGTCGATATCAGCCTGCTCGACCTGAACTGCAAGATGCTGGAATCGATGCAACCAAGGTAACATGTCGGAACGTTCAATATACTGGTGGTTAAGTGAAACGTTAACCATACGATAAAGTTCTTGGACATGTGCACGAAGATTTTCAGGGAATACCGGTGGCGTAATAGTCACAACAACTGTCCACTCAGCCTTGACCAGACTAACAGGGACCTGTCCAGTAACGAGGATGCCATTCCGCAGTGGGGTTACAGCAGTCCATACCAATGGGACCGGGATAACAAGAACATATACTAAGAGCAACATGACCCCCATCATAGCCATTGGTATCGGAAAGTATAAGTGCGGCGATGCTTATTTCTGACTACAGGAGAACTCAAGGCTTGAGGTTTGCGCTTGCGCAAGTAATAACCATGCGGTGAGTCGTCCATGTCATTCGAGGAGTCTGGCCCATTGGTGGACTCCTCGTCCATATCGGATGACGCATCATCCGCATTGGGCGGTCCTTCTACATCGGACATTTGACTTTCATTCTCATTTGCCGTATCATCGGGTATTTCAAGTGCATTAGGGGACTGACTGGTAGAGTCATTACGCTGAGAAGGGGAGGAGAGTGACAACTGCCCATCATGTGACGTGGGCGCCTCAACTTGCTCGGGAGCTACGTTAAACTGACGTTCCGCTCCGTTCAGACTCTGCCGCGTACCTAACTCAGGGTTGCGACGGGGACGTGGGTGAACATGATCCCAAACAATCTGAGGATCGACAAGGTTCAAGGTTCAAGGTTCTTTATTTGCTGATCACAGCGCCCGTTATCGAGCAGATATACAATCAAGCGAAGATAATTAAGTATATATACATATAGAATAACCTAGTTGATTAGAAATATGGCAATTCATAACTTAGAGACATTGACTACCCTAGTTTTCCCCGACCTCTGGTGTCGAATATGGGCTACCGGTCCGTTAATCTTAAATATTTCATACTGCGGATCACACTGAGCAGTAAGTTTGATTCGTTCATCTGCATGCACAACAACAGAGTCGCCCACCTTGAACACGCCCTCCCGTGCTCCTGTCCTCCCGTGCTCCTGACTAACTTCTGGAGAATTTCCTTTAGGGTTCGATTGAAACGTTCAGTTCTGCCGTTAGTTTGAGGATGATACGGGGTCGTGCGCCTGTGATCTATTCCTAGCAACTTGAATTTTTCTCTCAACTCATTAGAATTGAACTCCTTTTCAAGATCGGTAATCACAATCTCTGGAATTCCGTGTCTAGAACAGTATTCCTCAAGAAATTTACCCTCCACATTTTCAGCCGTTTTCGAACGTATGGGAAAAGCTTCCGCCCAAGCTGAATAATGATCTACTATCGTCAAGATGTAGGAATGGCCTTTTATTGATCGAGTCAGTGGACCGATCAAATCCATACCAACAATCTGACCTGGATATTTTGGCATGGGCATTTCAGTGTACTTTGGGCGAGTACGCACCCGTCTATTTACCTGACAAGTTGCACAACGGTCCAACATACGCATAATGTCTTTACGCATGCCCTTCCAAACGAACGCATCTCGGACTAGACCTAAGGTCTTATAGAGTCCTTGGTGACCTGCTCGAAGGTGTGCCTGCTCCATTACCTGGTTACGAAACCTGGTTGGTAAGATCACACGGGGATATTCAGCATCAGCTGCCGAGGGACATCTCGTGGAATATACTATTTCATTGTGCACCATATGTTCCTCCGATGGAACAGTAAATAGGGTGGGGAACTCCCGTTTTTGTTCCTGGCGAAGGGTTTCTTCATCAATGCTATATACCGATATTGGTACGTACGGTAGGACACCATCAGGTACCTCAGGTATAATGTAATCATTAGTATCAAAGGTTGCAACCTCACAATGCGTTCGAATCATTGAAAGCATGTCCGCTCGGACATTCTTGCTCCCCTTGATGTATTCAATCTTACACCCATATTCAGCTATCAAAACCGCCCATCGTTGAACCTTGGTGTTCCTAACTTCACCAACGAAGAGACTTTTCAACGGTTTATGATCAGTGTAAACAACAAATTCTGCTCCATAGAGGTATGGCCTTAACTTTTTCAATGCATAGACTACAGCATAACCTTCCTTTTCTATGACAGGCCAATTCAACTGGCTATCCTTTAAGGTGGCCGGCACATACTGTATGACCCGGTCAACACCCTGCTCATCTTCTTGCACTAAAATCGCACCTACCGCATAGCTTGACGCATCAGTAAACAATTTGTATGGCTTCTGTGGGTTTGGGTAAGCTAACACACTATCACTGCATAAGATGCGTTTTACTTCATCAAAAGCATTCCGCTGGGGCTGATCCCATTTGAACCTCACATGCTTCCGTATCAAGGACACGAGAGGCTCTACCAGGTTAGCATAATTGGGGACACATGCACGATAATACCCCGCCATGCCAAGAAGAGAACGTACTTCCTCTACGGAAGTGGGAGGTAACATGTCGCGGATAGCTTGAATTTTCTGATCTTGCGAGGAAATACCATGCTGTGAAATATGATACCCCAATAAATCTACCGATCTGGCAGCGAAAACACACCGATGAGCTTTTGAGCTGTAAATTATACTCTAACAACCGTTCCAAGACCAGTTTTAGATGATAAGCATGCTCAGTTTCATCGTGCGAATATATAACGATGTCATCAACATACACAAAGACAAACTTACCGACATAATCTCGAAAAATGTCATTCATGGCCAAGAGTTACAAAATCCAAATGGCATAGAATTCCACTCAAATAAACCTTCCGAGCAGGTGAATGCAGTTTTTTCAATGTCTTCCGGTGCGACAGGTATTTGCCAATATCCAGACTTAAGGTCTAAAGTTGTGAACACGGATGCACCACGCAGAGAGTCAAAAATGTCTGAAATAGCTAATGGATAACTGTCCTTACGCGTTACAGAGTTCAATTTCCTGTAATCGATGGCGAACCTGATCGTTCCATCTTTTTCGGTACCAGTGTGATAGGCGACGCCCAAGGTGATGAAGATGGTCGTATAACACCTGCCTGTAACATCTCCTTTATTTGGTCCTTGACAACATGCTGTTTCATCAAGGGCATTCTGTACGCAAGCTGCCTGATGGGTGGGTGATCCCCTGTAGGTATGGTACACTGCACTCTCGGGTGTCTTCCTGCACCTGGTTTCTTTGACTCGTCGAAAACATCTCGGAACTCATGTATCACCTCGTCGATCCCTCTGTTTCCCGTGGTTTCATAAACACTTCCTGTGGCGTCGATACCCCCAAGTAGTCCAGTCGACGTGAACTTGTACGATCGACTGAACCAGCGCATATGACTTTTTGGATAGTCCAATTGAGTTTGTCCTATGTGTAAGGCATCGGACCCCAAAATACACTGGTGAAACATCTCCGGAATCGCCACAATCGGTACGGGAGACGCGTTTAGAAATTTGACTTCAGTTTGTCCCAAAACCTTCAGAGGCTGCTCATTTACAGCATATATTACACCAGTTTTCTTAAGTGGTCCCTTCCCAGATAGTTTGTGCCAAACATCAGCACGTAGTAGTGACGTTGACGCCCCCGTATCAATCAGTGCGGTAATAGTTTGTCCATCTAACTTTAATTGGGCCGAGAACCTCCCTGGAATGATCGCGTGCTCGGCCCTACGCCGTTTCCCGCCTGCTCACGAGTTGTTCGGAAGCGTGGATCAGGTGGATTACGACATTCCGCCATCCTGTGTCCGGTCTGCTCGCATCTCCAACAGGTGATCGGTTGTCTCTGACTGGCACGCCTCTGTCCATTTGTCACGGATGACGTTTTTCTTACAGTGTACTTAGCCGAAAGTGTTCGTTGAATAAACACGACCACATGTCGGCTACCTGTATTTATGCTAATATATCCAAATGTGTTAACCTCTACTAACTCCACATATCCAGTCGTCTGTCATTCATTATTTCATTCATGCATCGTATCGTTCGCTGTCCATTTCATTCATGCTCGCCCGGTTTCATCCACGTTCAACCGGTTCCCATTCATATGCCTCGCCCGCATTCCGCGATCGCATTTCGCGTTACATAACCATACACTGTATATTGGCCCTGTTCGAGCGTCTCGGCACATGCTTTAACGGTGTGTCCGTGAGACGGTCTGGTGAAAACACTCTACACGATTGTTATATCCTACAGGTGTCCAGAGGGTCCATAATAAAGCATTAACACCGGCATATTTGTGTTCGTCTCCTGGTTCTTCCAATCTCCCGTGACAGATTGTATCGTGTCGTTGGCAGTCGCTGATCACTCTGGGCTCGCATTGCGGTATTCTCCTGCTGTCGGCGTTGATCACGTTCTAACCGGTTCAACCGATTGTTCACTAGTTTCTGATGTGACTCTATGGCACCTCGGTTCTGTCGGATTTCCTCTAAACATATCTCGATAGGGTCCCGAGAAGTATCAGCCTCCATCGGTACTGCTTCGTCTAAGTTCATGGTAGATAATAAGTCTAACCGGGATGCTTGATCCTCGACATAGGTCATAGCCGCATTTACATCTTCGGCCCGTTGGCTCAGCACGATCCTGCGTACCATCGGCTTATCCTGTGACCTAATATATGCACGAAGGATGACACGTTTCGAGTCGTCGTTTACATCTGGGTATGTACGTCTAGCCAAGTCCCGAAATTGCCTATTGTACGCATACACAGTTTCTCCTGGTCTCTGGTGAATCGACTCTAACTCACATTTTAGTCTCTCGGCTTCGTTTGTGGACACAAATGCCGTTATCACATGTTGCCTAATTGCTCCCCATGTTTCGGTGGAGTTATCCTTGTCCTCGAGAAATAAATCGACTTCCCTTCGGAGACCCCCGGCTGTTGTCCATATCGCCAAATGTACTGGACTCCCATTGATGTCTCGAACATCCCGTACCGCTGCGTCACATTCCTCTAACCACTCGGCCGGAATGAGTCCCTCGCACTTACGAATAGCCGCAACGTGATTTCGCAACCTCTCCCGTTGTACTCGTGATTGTTTGTGAGCGGCACTGTCAGCACGCACGGCGTTCACTAACGTTGTTACGCCCTGTGCTATGGCCTGCAGATCTTGAACTCGCACGGCCTGATCCGCGATACTTGTCTCGTCTTGTAGTATCCTGAGCAAACTCGCCAATGTGGACTTTTTGCGTCTTATCCGCAGTTTATGGGCTTGCGCGAAAGAGATAAGACAACGGGGATCTTCTCCACATAACCCTTTCTGTAGGTTCGTCTTCGGTCAATCCAAAGAACTACAAGACAACTCGTTGAGATAAACAGAGGTTGTTGTTGTTGTTTTACTTCTGCATCATCACATAGACAAAGTACAGCAAATCATGATAACCAAAAACGTCTCTACAGATGAAGCAATGGTGTTAATGCTTAGCCTAGTGTAATATACATCAAACTTTTATACAGTAGAGTAAACAAGATACTTAACGCAGGCTCGGCCTAAACTTCAGTTTCTCACAACTCAAACACTTAATTAGGGAAACTACCGGAATGGACACTTGAGTGCTGGTCATTGCTCGAACAGAGATGGCCTGTTTGACCACACTGATTCAAATAATATACATGTATAGCTTTATCATATTAAATAGACGTTCAGGTTTTCTAGATCTCCCCAAAATATATAACCGTGCACAAATACTCATCTGATTCAAACTCTTACTAATCCATTTAACATAAGACTATTCATTTATGTGCATTTCTATAACATACAGCGTAAATCAGGTTTAATATTCAAGTATACAATTGACCTGATGTGACAAATCTCTGGCTCGTACCAGTTACTGTATTATCCATCAGCTATCTTCAATGGTCAGTGTTTCCTGACCACTTCAAGTACATACAGCGGTCAGTATTTCCTGGCTTCCGCTCAATTAGCAGATACGCTTCCAATCTCAATATAATTGTAATGTATGTACATGTACCGATCAAACCCGTGAATTGACATTGAATCAACTAACAAACTTCCAAAACTAATTAGGGCAAATGTGAAACTCAAACAGATACATGCGAGGCGTCCCTCTATATCCATCTAAATTCCACACTAGGTAAATAACACATAGTGAATGGGAACTTCCTACACCACCACCCAGCTGGTAAAACATCGACACACTATTAGTATGAATGTAAGTTACACATTAATAATATACTAGTCTAATAGATACACCGAGTATTCTCGGAAAAAGCCGAGTGTAAACAAATTAACTGTCTCTGCCCACACGCCCGTAAATTAGCACATGGGTCATGGCACACTTTGAGGGTAATGTTGTTTACTCAGGGGGAGCTTGCCTATTTGCTCCGGCTGATTGAGAAGTAGCCCCCGGGTTGTTGTTGTTGCTGGTGTTGTTGTTGCTGGTGGGCGACTGGCTGGAGTTGTTGTTGTGCCTCCTGGAGCACTGGCTGGGGTTGTTGGTCCTCCAACCCGTACTCCAGGGCGTCCAACCAGTCTCTCCCCTCCAAATCGGCCGGCGCCCTTGTCACTAGGTGATGGAGGTCGGCCCAGGCTAGCGGCGTCAGGTTCGTGTTGTCCCGTGTCCATTTCTTTATTTCATCCAGCCAATATTCTCTCACGGAACTCGCCAATTCTTTTCTCTCCCGCCTCTCTTTCATCACCCTCGCCGCACCTTTGCTTGTCGACATCTTCGCTACTCCGCTCATCTCTCTCTCTCTCTCTATACGTCTTTTCAGGTTGAAAAAAATGTGATAGGATGCGCTCTTTCCCGCTTCGCTCAGGGTTTTTATGCTGAATAGGGTGAATGTCCATTGGCTGTCTAAAAGAGAGCGAGCCCCTTCCATTGGCTCTTTCTTCGCCAACTCGATTGGTTGAAATAACGGTATCTGATTGGTCCAAAAACGCGCACTCACAAAACGCCAAAATCCCACCAAGCTCGGGTATATGAAATCCCAGGTTAAAATGAAGTCCTATACCATAACCCAGGATGATGTCGATTGGCTGTCTAAACAGGTTAGTCATTGGTTGAATTATCGTCTTGCCATTGGTCCAAGATGTATCTCGGCATTCTTTCTGGGTTAATTTACAATCTTCTTTTTGTGCTCAAGCTATGTATACGGAAATCCTTGGTTAAATGAATTCCTATACAAATAACATTACACTACCGAATGATGACGGACTTTCACGAAGGTAGAGGAGCAATTCACATGCTGTAGTAGTAGAAAAGCGCATTTCGAAACTTATTGACCTTGCGGCGCAGAGTATAGTAACAGTATTTTTGTCTTCACATGGAGCAGTATAAAAGCACATTTCATGCCCTATTGACCTTGCGGGGCAATGCGCAAAGGCTAGTATATTGACTCACATGGTGTAGTATAAAAAGCGCATTTCGAACCCTATTGCCCTGGCAACGACCTGTACTACTCTATATAGACAGGCCACTCTAGCCGTTTCTTTTCATTTATCACCATGGCAGCGAGCGGAACAGAGCTTGCGTTGTTCCATCTGACACGGAACGTCTACCTCATCGTCAATGATGATCACCTGGAGCTGGTCCAAGAAGAACCGCAGGAGGTGAAATTTTTTTTATCGTCATCAGGTTGGATTGTATTGAAACGGTTGTTACAGGGAAAAGAGCCCGAAGTCGATTTCACGCACGTCGGAGTCGGTGTATACATACGAAGTAGTGGTGATTCTTTTTTCCCCGGTTGGAAGAGCGCGGACTCCCATATCACACTTCGTCCGTCACTATGGTTAGCCCTGAAAGCTGTAGTCCCCGAGGTCGATGACTCACTGCACCATGAAGCTAAAGAGCTAGCAGCAGAAGACCCTGTGCTTTTCCGATTTCTTACACCTGGCTGCACCCTATTGTTGTATCCCAAACGAGTGGACCTCATCGATAACCGAACGGGGTGTACATCCGAATCGCAGGTGTCCCACCCGGAGCGGCATCCGGTGGGGTAAGGGTCGGACCAAGACTTAACATGTGGATAAGGTGTTAACGGATTTGTATTACATTCCAGGTAGTCCAGCCGCTTATAGCGCTGTTGGAGCGCTCGCTCGAGCTGCGCAGTCCCAAGGCGTCAGTCGAGCTGAAGTTCGCGAATGGTTAATATCCCAAGACACTTATAGCTTACATCGAGCAGCCCGACGGCATTTTCCGTAACCGAGTCATCGTAGGAGGCATAGACGCACAATGGCAGGCAGATTTGGTCGATATGAGTCGATTTGCTGCCCACAATGATGGACATCGGTACATGTTGACCTGTATCGATATTTTACCCAAGTACGCATGGGTGGTACCCATCCGGACCAAAACAGGGGAGAGTCTTGTACAGGCGTTCCAGCAGATTTTCCGGAGTCACAAACCCCTCTATTTGCAAACGGATGAAGGCACAGAATTTCTCAACCGACACTTTCAAGCCTTTCAAGAAACAGGTGTTTTCTTCCACACGTACAACGAAACCAAAGACTCTGTGGTGGAACGGTTCAATCGGACCTTGAAAGGACGGAGGTACAAGTATTTTACAGCCAAAAACACCCGACGGTACATCGATGTGCTACCTCGACTGGTCCGAGGGTACAATCGAGCCTATCATCGCAGTATCAAACGGGCTCCCGTCGATGTGACGGAACGCAACGAACATTAAGTGCGCCGTAAGCTGTACTCGCCCCCTGAAGCACCTATAACTTCACCCCGTTACAAACGCGGAGATGTGGTACGGATCAGTAAAGTCAAAGGTCAATTTGAGAAAAGTTACTTGCCCAACTGGAGTGATGAGCACTTTGTCATTGTTCGCCATAGTCCCCGAAACCCACACGTCTATCAACTGGAAGATCTACAAGGAGAAACACTGCAAGGCACGTTTAACAAAGCGGAATTACAACCGGTCGTAAAAACACAGAAAGACTACACGGTCCACACGGTGGAGGAGATTTTGAAAACGGAACGTCGACGTGGCATCCCCTATCATTTCGTCAAATGGCAAGGTTGGCCCAGTTCGTTTAATTCCTGGGTCTCAGCCCGTAACATGAAACGGGTATAAATTCTACCTCACGTCTCCTACAGCGTTCAGTCTAGGGCTGTACCATGGATAGTGCACAACTTCCTTTACTGCTGCGTACTCGAAAAGGATAAGTCGGTAATGTCGTGTGTATACTAGCGCTTCTGGGTGTCTTGTTTGGAGGTGTCTTCAACGACTTGGCGTACCTGATATCCTGTTTCAACCTACCCTCCATCTCACCCAAACCCGTCATTCCGCCACCCCAACGTCAATACGCTACCAACAACAACACCACCAACAACAACAACACCACCATCCTGCAGGCACCTACCACTACTCTGCTCACAAAGGTAACCGAGGCACCACCTCGGCGGAACATCACGAGGGTCTATTTAACTCTGGGAGCACCTACCACCACTACTCCGTCTATTCCTACCCTCAGCAGGGTACCACCGACGACGACCATCGTACCTACTACCAGGGCAAAACTACGCCACCCTTCGACAAGTGTAGTGGGTCTTGTACCACGATTACCACGGCAACGGTACCCCCCGGACTACGATCCCCGGTGGGATCCGCGACAACGGTGGTGGGCCTCTGAACGCTTGGCCCAAAACACCAAATAACTAGTGTGGTGGAACATGAATCCACGGTGGCAGCATCCTTTCACGTGTCTCATCGCTGGACCGACCGGTTCGGGAAAAACACACTTCGTTCAACGTCTCATCGGGGAGCCAGCCCTCATTTCTCCTCTCGTAGCCCGCATCCTTTGGTGTTATGGAGCTTGGCAGCCTGCGTACGAGGAACTGGCACGGAGTCCTGGACTCACCTTGGTGGAAAGGTTACCCCCAGTGGATACCACAGAAGACACGTTGGTGGTCGTGGATGATCTGATGGCCGAAACGGATAGTCGAGTGACCCGGCTTTTTACCAAAGGGAGTCATCATCGCCGGCTGAGTATCATCTACATCGTCCAAAATCTCTTCAGTAAGAACAAAGAGCACAGAAACATCAGTTTGAATGCCCAGTATGTGGTGCTGTTCAAAAGTATGTGGTGCTGTTCAAAAACCCCAGAGACGCGTCACAAATTATGCACCTGGCGAAACAGATGTACCCTAAAAACACGGCCTTTGTTCGGGAAGCCTTTGAAGATGCCACCCAGGAGGCCCACGGCTACCTGCTCATCGACTTGAAACAAGGGACACCTTCGGCACTTCGATTGCGGACCCACATTTTTCCCGGTGAGTTCTAGACGGTGTACACGCCCAAATAAAAGAACAAGAGTTGACTTCAAACCATTCACTTCCTGATCATGTCTGCGCGGATACGGAAGCATGCGCCGGCGCTCCGCATGTTACGCAGCGCGCCACCGGAGGTGGTCTGGGCCCTGGTGCATGGGGCGGACGCGGGATTGATACGGTGCTTGTGTGAAGTCGCTCATAATGTGTTAAAAGGGAATGTTCCCCTCAGTCCTCTGCAGAAAGGGAAACTGCAACGGCACAAGACGGGTCTCCGAACGCTGGTGAAGAAGACGAGTTTAAAGAAAAAGAAACAGGTGTTACAGAAAGGTGGATTTCTCGGGGCACTACTCGCTCCATTAGCAGCCTCCGTACTGGGACCATTAGTAGGGTCCATCTTGGGACGCTAACGTCATGGAACATAATAAAAAAATGATGCTGGTCGAACCTCGACTGTTACAAAGCTTGCAATCACCCTACCCTGTCCCTGCCACGGTACAACAACTGCAGTCCCTCCTGGAAGAGATGAATAGCATACTTCAACGTCGACTGCCCGATCACGAGAAAATTCAACTCTACCATCAGACGCTGAACCGGTACAAGAAGTTTATGGATCAATGTAGGGGTGGTTCAACATTATCACCACCTCCAACACCACCACCACCACCACCACCACCACCACCAGCCTCATCACCCCTCACCTCGAAGATGAAGTGTTGGCCAGTGTCCCTAAGGCGTTCAACACCAAGGCCCGTTTATTGTTGGACCGGGTGAAACAGAATCCTGATATGGGTTGGACCGATCAGGAGGAACTGCTTATTCGAAACCGAGTGGTGCCGGGGTCTCATATCACCGATCTGACCAACGATACCGTGCGTTCTCGCAAACACTCTGATCCACCGGGTTGGGAAGCCTTTGCTCAAGCGTTGAAAGACACACACGTCCCTCAAGAATTGGTGGTGAATCTTCAACGCTGGACTTGGATGCAGAAACCGTGGATGCAACAATCGCTGAGTGGCCTACCACCAGCTTCTTGAAAAGATACCCCTTTGACACCTCCCAAAACACCTTCACGGCGGGCACGTTCTTTTCATCCCTATTCAAAATCTAAGACGAGTAGCACCCAACGAAGATACAACCGCCCAAGGCCCGGGATCCCTATTAAAGCCGGAAGCGGAAGCAGAAAGGCTCAGTCGTCATGTTTTACCTCACGTTGCCCAGTAACAGTTCGCTCGATGTGTTTCCTGACAATACCTTGGCCAAGTACGTGACCCAGTTATCGCAACCGTTGCATTTACCTGGACGGTGGGAATGTGAACTCGTGGATATTCAATACCCATACTCGTGGTACAACGTGCGAGACAAGGACGTGTGGTACGAGGTGACCTATGAAGGCAAAGTAACCCGACTGACCCTACCCGAAGGCCAATACGATACCCCCAAGGATTTCATACAGGGGCTGAAAACACTGATGCATTATAAGTCTCTACGGGTGGTCACGAATACTTCAACACCCGTCAAATCCTTTTCCTTCATCAATCATGTGGACTTCGATTACAACATACACAACGACAAGCCCTGTCTCGAACTCAGTCCTAGCCTACAGCAAATGTTATGTATCCCTCACCCGGTCTACACGGGTACAAGCACCGACAGAGCCGAAATTACGATGGATATGAAAGTGGGTATGTACGGACTCTACGTCTACTCGGACGTGGTTGACAACCACATTGTCGGAGATGTCAACACACCTCTGTTACGGGTGGTCCCCATTAAAAAGAAGTATGGAGATCAAGTCACCCAGAGTTTCAACCACAACCAACCTACCCGTACGACAGACCGATATCAACACGATCACGTTGGATATAAGAGATGACACGGGACGCCCGGTCGCATTCGAACGAGGGAAAGTGGTGCTGACACTTCATTTCCGACAAGCACGTTCTCCCCACTTCGTATAATGTACGTGCCTTACCAGTGCCATACGGCCAGCTATGCAGACTATTACAAGAAACAAACGGGAGGTGGAGGTCAGGTCTTTAGCGGTGCATGCAACGAGGTCACGGGCTGGGAAACATACTGGGAAGCATTGTCAAAACGTTCTTGCCCTTGGTGGCACGTGGAGTAAAAGCGGTGGGCAAACAAGCGGTACGCAGTGGACTGCAAGTCGCCGGTGATTTCGAGGTGTGTTTCCACGTAATGTCTTTTCCACCACACCCACCCCTGCGGCCTACATCCTGAATACAGACCCAGGTACTCGACCGGGTGAACATTGGGTGGCTGTATACGTGGACGCCCTGGGCCAAGGAGAATACTTTGATTCCTACGGACTTGCACCCCTGCATCCCGATTTGACCCAGTTCATGGACGAATCTACTACAGTCTGGCGCTGGAATACTAAAAGATTACAAGGACCCTTGAGTAGTGTATGCGGACAGTACTGTGTGTTTTATCTCACTCACAGGAGTAGAGGACATTCTATGCAAACGATCGTACAGATGTTTGATGATTATTATCAAGCCGAAGACCGCGATGTCTTAGTGTACGACTGGGCTGCCTCTCGTTTTAATGTTCGTGCCCCATTTCTCTGGTTGTCTTAATTTCCACTGCGCGGTGTTTTTATTTCCCCTGACGTTGTTGTTTTGACGCTCATTGATGTTCAATAAAAATTCATGAAAACACAAGTGACGTTTTGACTTTTTTTATGTTCAGATGAACAAGAATATATAGAATATGTACAAAGAATGCGAACAATACAGTAGGTGTTTTTTACATGTATAAAGAATACAGTAGGAATGTAAAAACTGTCAGGAGTAGGATTTGAACCAACGACCTGCATTGCGCAGACCAGCACTTAGGACTGGCGCCTTAGACCACTTGGCCATCCCGACTTTTACAGTTATCGTGTACGCTATTTTTTACAGTTATAGTTTTAACTCGTTGTATCATGAGAAGTATATCAAAAGTTATAGTTTCACAAGTCCAGGTAGGTGGTACTGACTCCATCGGGAAGGACTTTCCGTTTCGGGTAGAAAAATGTGAAGGCATCTCGTTTCTGGATGTACGTCCGCATCTGGTGGTCGACGACCCGGAATCCTCGGTTAGTGCCACTCGCACTGGCCTGGCTTTGCATCACGCCCAGGTAGAGGGCTTTGTCGATGGCAGGGTCACGTCGGTTGACGCCCTTGCAACTAAACTTGTTGTTTCCATCTCCACCGTAACAATAGTACGTCTTGGACGACAGGGCAATCATGGCATCTCCACTCCACTCTAACTTGAAGAGACCCGGCGTCCGCTTGTCGTACTGGTAATGGTCGCGTCGAGGTAGCCACTGGTCCCGTTCCGCCTTATATTGCGCGCGTAATTCGGGTTTGATGAGTGACTCCCAATCCGCATTAGAGACGGCCATATAGGCAGAGTCCGTGTCCATCTCCATGAATTGCCAGTCTGATGGATTGAAATACACACCCATGAAATCATATAAAAATTGCAGCATCCTCAGCTTGGCCACCTGGTATACCATACATCCAATTTGGAGCAGTAAGTTGTAACGCGTGGTCTTTTTGGCTGAAGTGACTTCATACGTATCATCATCGATGACGTCCACGGATCGAAACAGGGGCGAGTTGATCTTTTTGCGCGCTTGTTTGGTAGTACAGATATTCACGTTCACGTGCTTATCTTGGTTGGTTACCGTTTTTCCATAGTAGCCATTGCCCGTCAGTTTCCAGGATTCCCTGATAATGGCCTGACTGGGATCTTTATCTCCTTGACGACGAGCAGACGTCACGATGTCGACATGCCCCGCAAAACAGTCGTTCGGTACGTACTGTAGGACTTGATACACTCGCGTCACTTCGAGCCCGTGGCTCATGTACCACTGTAGTAGAGGGGTACACAGCAAGATGTTTTTCCCCCACATGCTCCCGATCAGCATCCAACGAGGACGAGACAGGCACTCGTGTTGCTCAGCATAGGCGCCCATGGTGTCTCCAATGTCATCCCGACTCACCAGCGTATTTTTAAAGATGGGTGGGCACTGGGCGAATAGTGGCTTGAGGTTGTCGGGAACATGCAGATCGCATTCTACGAACCCGTAAAGGTGGCCGGAACGAACGGCGTTGAAAATCTGTGGAAGGGTCAGCAGTCGCCGGCGACTGAGGGGGTACTCTTGCGCTTTAAGGAAGCGGCGTAAGTGTGGGAGGGCCTGGCACATGGTGTGAAATTCACACTCCCACATTTCGATGAGCTGGTACCCCATCTCTTTCACGTAATGCCCATTCTCCACCACTTCCGCCCCTAGTTCTTCTGCCGATTTTCCACGTCGTTCGTTGAAGCGCCCAACGCTGAAATGGCATTGGTGGCCGTGCCAGTAACACCCGTAAAATTGGAATACGGTGGGTTTGTTGTGGATAATAGCAAACCCATCGACGGGGAGTCGACGATCTCCTATCCGCTTCTCTGTGGCGTTGGTTTGATATCGTATAGAAATTCCCCGTCGATCGGCTTCCCAGTCCAACCACTGGTCAGCCAGATGTTTGTACGGCGTACGTTGAGGTAGGAAATGCTGACCTTTCGCCAACCAGCGCGTATAATGTCCGCTTGGCATGGGTTGGGCGAGAGACCACAGATACAGGGCATTGGCGTCGAATCCAATGATTTTGGCACAGGGTTTCCCACCTGGAAGAGTGGTGACGTCCTTCTCGTGATAACGATGAAAAATAAGGCTGGGCCCGACGACGATGTTCTGTTTTAAACAATCATACTTGTCCTCGTCTTTTTGTTGAATGAGTGAAAAGTACGTGGAACAATCTTGAAAGAGATGGCGAAGCGCAAGACCCGGTAAACTCAAGCACTCCTTGAATATGTCCACGTGTATTTGATCCCGAAAGAGTTGGGCCATTTTCTCGGCCGCTTCTAGGAATGGAACCACATCTAAGTTGTTATAATACACCAGGAAATCTCGCAAGTTCTGCATGTGTTGGTCGTTCCATACCTGCTGTAGTTCCCGGTACGTTTCTTCCGAACATTCCACCTGCTTCAGATCGTCGAAGTAAGCGTCCCGGGGTGGCAACTGTGTTTCCTCCAAGCGGTCGAACGTTGACATATAGGTGTTAGGGAACCTCTTTTTGGTTTGTGCACAGTCACAGGCCTTCACCCACTGATCATAACTATAATTGGTAGCTAGGTAGTTACGTACATCCAGGAAATGGAGTGACGTGGTGGTGAGGGCCATATGGTTATTGATCTTTTCGATGACGGACTTGATGGTATTGGCCTGGGCCAAGTAAGGGTAGAGAAATTCCTTCACCATGTTCAAATCGTATCGACCCGAATTGAAGCCGAGCACAGGTAACTGGCCTAGGTATTGTAGGAAGCGGGCTTTCATTTTCTCCGCATGCGGCTTAGGTAAAGGTACAGCCTCCGATTGAATGTCCTGCATTTCCGACTCCGACTCCGACTCCGTCTCCGACTCTTCATCGTCGCTGAAGGACACACCGGGTGTAGGAATACGATCGTCGAGTTGGTCCAGCACGTCCTGGAACTTGGACACCAACAGTTCTGTACTGACCGCACTCACTTCCTCTAAATATACCATCATCCGGGTAATCAGGTCATGGGAGTCCCCAGTGGACACGAAACATACGGGCGCAGCGTCATAGCCGGGAACCTTGCTGGAAATGCTGACACTCAGGGGAATATGGCGCTGTGTCCACTGCGTTTTGGCTGAGAAAATATCCATGGGTTCCAAAATGGCCTCGAAATCATAGCACGCCCGGTATGGAAAATAACGGTCCTCTAGTGGTATGACAATCCCCGGGGATCACACCAGTCCAAATGAACGGCCCAACATCGAAACAGACATTTCCGGTCTTTGTAGGGTTCATTTCTACCTCCCGTTAACGCATACATGCCTTTTCGATGGGCCAGCCAAGGCGGCGGAATAACAGGAGCGCCGATGGGGTGATCTCTCAATTTGATGACGAAAAATGTGACGTTCGTCACCATTTCTACAAGCCATTTGGTGTTGGGACGTTGCAACCGGGCCCATTCCAATGGATCCAACGTAATGAGTTGGTCGATGAGTGGCTCCAGAGAAATAGCATCCGTCACCGTGAACGGTTGTTCAAACACATAGGTATTATTACTGGGGTAATAATACCGTAGCTGGTCCGTCTCTTTGTGCCGTAAGATATACCCAAGTGTCATATTCAATTTGAAGGCTGTAACTTGATCTGTAAAAATGCTCTAGGCGTAAGTAGGAAGATGCGTGAGGTCCTCCAGCCGGAAATTATACAAATCTAATAGACGACGGTGACGGTGGAAATAATGGCGTATCGTGTTTCAGGGACGTCGGTACAACGCACTCACACGCTCGTCTTCGGGTAAGACTTCAGCCGGCGGCGCTCCTGGATCCCCTGGAAAATCTTCTCCACATCTCATGCTATCGGTCACACCTAGCTTCAGGCTCCACTGGTATTAGCTCCTCTCGTCAGGTAGGCTCAGGCTGGCTCAGGCTGGTAAGTCTTCACGCACGGTCAAATAGACAGGCCAATGAATGAAGCAATGCCATGAAAATCCCCACTTTTATATACCTACATAGAAGACCCCGGATGTACAAGAACCCGGCTGTACAAGAACCCGGATGTAAGTCCGCGTGTGAACCCGTATGTAAAAAGGATGAATGGAAAAACCCCACATACACTACAGACATTGCTAGAGGACACGGATATAGGTCAACCCTAAAATACCCGGTTGTTCCTTGATTCCACCATCAATGCCTGGATGAATACATGCCCGGATGAATACATGTACAAGGTCCCGGATGTACACGGATGTAAACAAGTCCCCGGATGAATGATCAGGTCAGTACATGCATTCCTATCATTCAAAATGACCTTGAACTATAGTGATCACGTGACCTCCCCGTGATGGAAAAAACCCAGATACAAGTCAGTACATGCATTCCATACGGTCAAACATACCCAGGTCACGCCCGATTCACGCAGACCGGAAGTGACGTCATACCTGCGCAGAACAATCCTGCGCACACCTCCTCCTGACCTCCACAAAACCTCCACAAAAACCGGAAGTGACGTCATAACTGCGCAAAAACACCTGCGCACTCGTCCAAATAGGCATGAATATCCTTGCTATATACTATGTATAAAAGAATTTAAGAAGAATGTATAAAACTTTTCCACATATGTATAAAACTTTTCAACATATGTGAAATAAATGCGCACTTTTATACACACGTGTAATTCTTTTACACATATGTTGAAATCTTTTCGACATATGTGCAAAAGATTTCAAGATATGTCAAATAATCGATTAAATACTGAAACGGGTTGCCATACAGGATGACCGTGTGGGTTCTCCTATTGCCACTCTCTAAAATAATTAGATTGAAATTCAATCTATCAGATTGAAATTAGTGACCAATCTTTTATTGGATTGAAAACAATAAAGTGAATCTGTTGTAGACAGAAAATCCGATCTACTAGATTGAAATTTTCAGTCTAATAGATGGAATATTCAATCGAATAGATTCGTCACTAATTCCAGTCTGATAGATTGAATTTTCAATCTAATTATTTTAGAGAGCACTATGCTAGAGACAGTGTCTGGGACCAGGCTCAAAATAGCTAACAGTATTGGACCCGCGTGACGGAGTGCCGATGACTGGGTGATGAAACAACATTTGCTCTGTTAGCCGCCAGATTTTGAGAGCAGAAAACGAGGCTGATCTACATGCAGGGACAACTGAAACAGTCAAGTTGTCATATTATATGCATTGGAGTTATGAAACACATGGCAGTGTGACTAACGTCACAGGACCTACGAAGTAGGGGTTGATATGATTTAAGTGTGTACTCGAGAGATGACTTGGGGGCCCTATGTGCTACCGTAAGAGAATTTATATAGCAGTGTCTAATTGACAGTGGGTACTATTAACTTTCCCAGATGTCACCGCTGGTGCGTCATTAGCGTAGCAACTATTATCGCCCTCAGTTCCTATTACCCTGGACACTTATCAGCCCAGCAGTACAGCACGAGGTCACCCATCCAAGTCTTGACCGGGCTCAAAGTCGCTTAACTTCGTTGATTTTACAAGAACCGGTGTGTCGTGATATCCGTATCAGGGAACCTTCAAAAGTCACAGTGAAACATACAGCCAAGGGTTCCCGATGGGCATGACTGCACTCGCTCAGCCATCAATAAATAAAATAAAATAAAAATTATAAATCAAATTTTCATCAGAATTCGGTCAGCTCAGAACTTGCTCGTAACAATGCCCTAATGCACGTTCGTGTCAAAAATCAAGGTTCTAATGTCAATGGTTCTCCTTATTTTGCCGACGAAAGGATTCGGATGGACTGACTGACTGACTGACTGACTCACTCATTGCCGGACAATTTGCAAATGGTAGCCTACTTCGTAGGAATATACGTATTTTCCTACGAAGTAGGCTACAGATCGCAAATTGTCCGGTAATGAGTGAGTCAGTCAGTCCATCCGAATCCTTTCGTCGGCAAAATAAGGAGAACCGTTGACATTATAACCTTGATTTTTGGCATGAACGAGCATTAGGGCATTGTTACCAGCTAGTTCTGATCTGAAATAATTCTGATTAAAAGTAGATTTATAATTAACACTTCAGTATATTGTTATAGATCATACGGAGAAAAGTCCGATCATTTAAGCGAGGGAAACATGACACCATGGAATTTGGGAACAGCCCTGGCATGCCTGGTGCTCTCTCGCTGTTGAATTCAACCGCAAGATCGGAGGACAGCGACCTCAATACAGCTGAGCGAACTATTTATAGACGGAGGCTGGTGAAACCCAGTATTAATGCATTTAACTCCGAGTCTATTCAACTGCTTGATGTACCAGGGCCGGATCACTAAATGACCAGAACATTCACCAATATACTTTCATTTTTTGTGGCACGAACACATCGATGTAAATATATAAATACCCAGAACATAATCTTGCTCAATCTCACAAAAGGCATGTTATAAAGAGAACCTATGGCTGTTATGGAAGGTTGTACATGTACCATATTATGATGAAACGTACCGTAGGGGAGGGTCACATCATATCTCAATGAAAATGCGATCGAGTCCTAATGCCTACTCTACTTCGTAGGTCCTGTGACGTTAGTCACACTGCTCATGTGGATAAATAATGTCCAAGATATCGACTCTACGTTCGCTCATATCTCCGTCAGAAAAAGGAACTGATGAATGCTTCGTAGACTAACCCTATTAGGCCTGAGAAGCATAACCCCATCCCCCCCACCCTCCCGCCTCCTCACTTTCTATACCATCTCCGAAACAACTTAATCTGAGTAAACTAGATCTCATTCTATTGACATTTAACTAAATATTTCTTTACAAAATCAAGCAACTCAGTTTTGAACTTTGGAGTTCAATTAAATGTCAATAAAATAAGGACTAGACCAAAATTGACAAAAACTGAAACACGGATTTCCTGTTGGAGTGGTCTCCTATAGGAAATGATGATGTGAGTAACTATAAGTTGAATACTTGAAAATAGCCATTTAAAACTGAAGGCTCATTTTTTAAATTATTTTTTTCTTTTAATTTGAAAGTCTTCACAACCTAGAGATTTAAAATGAACAAATTGATTTGTTTGGCATCCTTAGGAAATGCGCTTTCAAAAAATATTCCTACGAAGTAGGCTACAGATCGCAAATTGTCCGGTAATGAGTCAGTGAGTCAGTCCATTCGAATCCTTTCGTCGGCAAAATAAGGAGAACCGTTGACATTAGAACCTTGATTTTTGGCATGAACGTGCATTAGGGCATTGTTACCAGCAAGTTCTGATCTGAAATAATTCTGATTAAAATTAATTTATAATTAACACTTCAGTATATTGTTATAGATATATGTAAACTGTAGACTTTAACGTGTATCCTATTTCACATCCAAACATTTCATCATTGACCACATCAGGCTTCAAATTCAGGTCAAATTACCCACTGATGGTGAAATATCCTACATCAACCAATTAAGTCAGCCTGGTGCAATAACCCAGCAGAAGAAAGAAAGATGTGGTATCATCCTTCAGATTAGTCTGTGTGAGCAACAATGATAAAAGTTTACTGAGGGTGAAACAAAGCCATGACGGCTGTTTAAAGGGTCTTAATTTATTTTCTTTGGGTAGAATTTAACTAGATAAAGTAACTTTGATCATCATGCCAAGAAAACTGTGGTCCGTTTTGCTCCAGCGTTTTATCGCATTTAATGAGTATCAGTTACCACCACCGAGTCCTGTCCGGCTAAAAATACCCTGTCATTGATCCACATTCCACTGTATGCCACATGGCCCTATTACTGAGGTTAATCTTAGCGTGCATATGGGACAATTCCACAATTGCCCGACAGCATAGGCCTACTGCATATACCCTCAAACAATCAGCGCTGTTTGCATAACTTAAATTGTTAAACCATATCATTGAAATAATATAGCAGAAAACATTGATGTGAGTTATGATATGTACACTATGACCAAAGACATGTTCATAATGTGCTAATCGGATAGTTAGGACAATCATTACTTTGCATCAGAGAGTGTGTGACTTGGATTCAAGGGTTAAGACTTTGGAAGGGAAATACAATTTTGACAGCAGAAATATGACCCCGCCATTTGCTGATTAGAGCGATAAAACAGGGTAGGCTAAATGGACCCTTTTCAATGCAGTATTTCTTGGCATGGATGTGAAAATATGAGGACATACTTTGGGGGTTTTTTGTACCTCTTGAATATTGGCTATATATCACACTGGGATATAATTTAAACAAAAAATTACATGTGTAAACAAAATATGTCTAAATTTCTCTTGTCATTTCAAATCTTGATCCATTTTGATTCCTTGATTAGGGGATACAGCTAGAATCACTGCCACGGAGTGTGTTGGTGTGTCACAGCAATGCAATTCCGATTCACACAACGAAGCTGAGGTGGTTTAACGTTTATCAATGAAGAAAATCACCGATCAACCGCCATAGAATATAATGTGAAACAAGAAAACCGAAATAGTACATTCATCAGATTGCCGATACCCAAAATGTGTTGTCTCATATATCTAGATAACAGCGTGATGTAGAGACGCTATTTATTCGTCTTTGTACCGGTTATGCTCAGGAGAATGACATAGAATCATTATTATCTTGTGCATAGAAGGTGTTGGTCTTGAGTTGAATTACCGTAAACTACATAAATGCTACCTTCTACTATAGTACTATATATAAAAATTTGTTGTATTGTTGGGAAAATAATGCGATTCAAAAAGTTGTTTTGATCCTGGACAAGGGCACTGAAAACCATTAAAGAGATAGATATATTTTCACACGTAAAGCTTGAAATCTACTGAACTTTTTTATTATTCAATCTGTTTTCTTTAGTTAACAAATTGTAAAATTAAATCGGCGATAGTTACTTATTTTTGGAATGAAGGCGCAGCAGGAGATTGTTACAACAAGTCTTGAGCTGACCTACTTTTGATGAAAATTTCTGGTGATTTTTGATGAAAATCACTGGCGATTCTGACTTGGGCGGTGCCCATCTTAATATAGGCAGGATTTCAACTGGGGGTGGGGATTTCCAAGAGTTCAGTTCGCGTTCGAGTCCTGATGCCTACTGTACTTCGTCGGTCCTGTGACGTTAGTCACACTGCTCATGTATACATTACCATAGCTATAATGCATAGTTTTTGCTGTATAAAGACAAATTGTAGAGGGTATGTAAAAATTTCTGCAGGAGGGCTCAGTATCCTTAATGTCACTTTCAACATTTTTGCAGCCACAGACGGCCCAGTCACATTATCCTGAGAACGAGTCCGACAGTCCTTGATCAAGCAGATTCTTGGACGGAATCTGAGGGCTGGGGCTCAATTACATAGGGAGACGTGATACTGCATTGGTTTTCGAGCTGACAAAGTTCATTGATGTCATATAGACTAATAATAGGCGGTCCATGGGTGTGTGGCTTACATCCCATGCTCAGTAAAATTACAAAATGCTAAACAGCACATACATGTGAGACCGACAAATTTTATTGATCTTTGTCCGAATGAACGCCAATACATTATGACATCACAGTATGCAATTCGCTCCGATAAATGAAACAACTACAGTGGATTTATTATATGGAGAGAACTGCAGAGTTATTCCCAGCGTGATATCAATGTCATGAAGTACGGTAGTCATTTCGGAGAATTCAGTGCCGCAAAATAGAAAAATCATGCACTCGGAGCTAACCGTTGATGTTTAAAAGCACCAAGTGGACGACTAATTAAAATGGACAGACTTGTCTTTTGGTGTACACTGAGCACCAGATAGTGGAACGAAATCTCAAGAAGATACAGTCAGTTTAATACGCAATCTCAGTAAACTCAGATATAATATCACGGAATATTATATCTGAATTCAGCCCTATATAAATCCCATGCGAGTCTGAAACTACATTTGTTAGCCAATCAGGTGGCTAGCTTGTTGAAATCACGCCCACAGTAACAACCTCCCCACAGCGCATGCTCCATTTCGCAGGCCCCATTACCATCCCTGCCACCAATAGCGGAAGTTGACCTTTACTACGTTGCTATGACGTATAGGGGAAACCAACCAACGCACGGTTCAGTTTGAATACAGCCGAACAACTCCTTTAGTGTTGCACATGAGCGAACTACTTTTCATATGCTCTGTCCAGATAAACAGGGAAAATTATCTCCAGATCATTCTTTTTAACGCTAGGTCAACGGAGGTATTATGTAGACTTGAAAAATAATCGAAATGTTCGGTAAACATCTATTTTACTATATATGATGTCACTTCCGGCGATGTGCGCGAAGGCCCCGAATCCGGTCCAAAAATCTGACTGGTGGCTGGGGTGTTATTAGACCCCCAGCGAGGTGGTTGCCACAGTAATTACACACGTTTAGCACGTGGACTAATATATGAACATTTTCGGGAAACAGTATCCAAATATGGCATAATTTTCAGACAGATTCGCGAAGATCAAAGAGTTTACTCCCGCCGAAAAGTCTGGCTTTTTAGGGGGCAGAAATTATCAAAAGATTGTGCCGCGCGAGATGTTAATCTCCGTGAAGTAAACGTCAATCTTTGTCAGAGAGAAAAGTCAAAAACTGTCGATATTGGCTTATTATGGGATCTCGTCGAATATCGGCGACCATTTCGCACGAAGTTTTCATAACGTTACGTCTAGATGGTATTCCCCTGATTTACCGTCTTGGTTTACCTATAGATTGTTTAATACGATGCATTGATAAAGCCGAATCAAATAAACAATCCAAGCCAATTATTCCCATAGATTTCTTTGGTGAATTCAGAGATACTGCATGGACCAAACTCATTAAGGTGCGCGATTGGCTTATATTCTCTCGCATCTATTTAGAATCTAATTAGCAAAGCTGCTAATTTGCAGATATTTTCTAGGATACTTTGCTATTTAGAACGAGATGCTAATTATACAATATATTCTGTTTCCCCCCAGACAAATCCACCGACCGCAATATGCCCCCTGCATCGATTCAGCTGAACGTAGGCATAAATGTTGAATGAGAATTCATTGCACTATCAGATAAAACTTGCTGAATGATCGACAATGTTCGAGTCACTCACACGAGGAACTCCAACTGATTCAGGTGAACGAGAATATCGTTCGACTTCGTGACGTCAATGGCAGCTTGTACCCCAGTGAGGTCGCCGATAACGCTCATCTTCCATGAACCAAAGTCATCATAACCTGTGACGTGACACCTTTCTTTAAACTGTCATCGAGACAAAGTTTCACGCGAGCACATTCCATTCTTCACAGTTTGCTCATACTGAGAATGTCGGCGTTTTCTGTTTCGACACGAAAAGATCTGCATGAAATGTAGACTATATATATGTGCGAAGCTGAGCTCTTGTTCCATAGAAAGAAACAATATATTGTCCAATTAGCACTTTGATAATCGCATCTAAATTGCATCGATTCGCACCTCGTGGATACTTAATATATTGTCTATTTAGCGTAGATTTGCAGATTCAATTTCACACGCCGGCTTCACAATATATTGTCTAAATAGCACTGGGACAATTGAATTTAAATTGCACACATTCCCGCGTCGCCCAAACTTAAATAAAAGTAGATTGGCATATCATTTCCATGTGATTTCTTTTAAGATTAATGACCGAGGCGGTATAGATGAGTAGTATATAGAAGACGGCAGGAGCCTTATTGACCTCTTTGCACTTAAATTTGAGGCAGTCACGTGACAGAGGTCAAATGTCAATGAGTGCACTTGAGTTGACCTGTATCCTTTCATCTTGTCTTTGACCTTGGATCATGTTTAGACATGTTAGGGTTTTTCCCATCACGTGCGGTATGACGTCACTTCCGGTCTGGGTGAATGGGGCGTGTGAACCTGATAAGACATGTACTGACCTGTCTGTGGGGTTTTTCCCTACAATATCGTTCACCTTCGTGTTTTTTCGGTGAGGTGCGAAGGGTATTTTCTTTTCGGTGAGATGGGAACATGATAGGCCATGTACTGTCTGTGGGGGTTTTTCCCGCCAGAATTTCGCTGTCGTCTGCTTGGGGTTGTCACGTGCCGAACACCTGGCTCCCCGAATTGCAACATTGTTGCACGTTCGCTACAATGTTGTGGCATCGTGAACACCTGGTCTGGCGTCTGCGTGAGTGAGTTCACGTGCCAAACACGATTAGGAGTGCATGTACGGACTTGTATGCCGTCCATTCATTTGAGTCGGGGACTTGGGGTCCCTACGGGAGGATTTTGCAAGTCATGGGTGGGTGTATGTAAAATGAGGATTTGTCTCGAAAACATAAAAAGCGGAACACGGACTTTACCCCTAAAATAGGGGAAAGCCCCTATCAACCCTAGCCAAAAGGGCTAATATCGGTCCCCGGGCTTATCGGGGCCTGCCTATCAAGTCAATCGGGTGGGTGTATGTAAATTTAGGATTTGTGCCGAAACTATAAAAAGCGGAACACGGACTTTACCCCTAAAATAGGGGAAAGCCCCTATCAACCCTAGCCAAAAGGGCTAATATCGGTCCCCGGGCTTATCGGGGCCTGCCTATCAAGTCAATGGGGTGGGTGCGTGTAAAATTAGGATTTTCCCCCGAAAATATAAAAAGCGGAACACGGACTTTACCCCTAAAATAGGGGAAAACTCCTATCAACTCTAGCCAAAAGGGCTAATATCGGTCCCCGGGTTTATCGGGGCCTGCCTATCAAGTCAATGGGGTGGGTGCATGTAAAATTAGGATTTTTTTCCGAAAATATAAAAAGCGGAACACGGACTTTACCCCTAAAATAGGGGAAAACCCGTATCACCTCTAGCCAAAAGGGCTAATATCGGTGGCCGGGCTTATCGGGGTCTGCCTATCAAGTCAATGAGGTGGGTGCATGTAAAATTAGGATTTTTTCCGAAAATATAAAAAGCGGAACTCGGACTTTACCCCTACAATAGGGGTCTGTATTATACAATATAAGGGAAAATGCCTGTATGGGGTATGGGGATGGTCAATTTTTTTCGTGGGCTTTACTATGGCCTGTGGGGTCTTGTTTTTCACGTCTCGCCGAGAAAAACACAATGGGAGGGGTCCCTGAGCGAATCGGTGAAATTTTTGGGAAAAGTCACCGAGGTCTGTATATAGGCTCATACTGGCTATATGGGGGGAGGGGTGGTCAAATTTTTTTGTGGGTGTTACTATGGGTTGTGGTCTCTCGTTTTTCTCGTCTCGCCGAGAAAAACACAATGGGAGGGGTCCCGGAGCGAATCGGTGAATTTTTTGGGAAAAGTCACCGAGGTCTGTATATAGGCTCATATAGCTCCATACTGGCTATATGGGGGTATAGGTTCAACCTGGGAAATTCACACGCGTTCATGGGTTGTTTGGATTTGTTTTTCACGTCTCGTCATTTAGAACACGATGGGAAGGGTCTCGGAGCGCAACGGTGACATTTTTGGAAAAGTACCGGGTAGGTGTGGATAGGCCCATATAGCTCCATACTGGCTATATGGGAGTATAGGTTCAACCTGGGAAATTCACATACGTTCATTGTGATATGGGTTGTTTGGATTTGTTTTTCACGTCTCGTCATTTAGAACACGATGGGAAGGGTCTCGGAGCGCAACGGTGAAATTTTTGGAAAAGTACCATATAGCCCATATAGTCCCATACCGGCTATATGGGGGTATATGTTCAACCTGGGAAATTCACACACGTTCATTGTGATATGGGTTGTTTGGATTTGTTTTTCACGTCTCGTCATTTAGAACACGATGGGAAGGGTATCTAAGCGAAACGGTGAAATTTTTGGAAAAGTACCGGGTAGGTCTGTATATAGGATCATATAGCTCCATGCTGGCTATATGGGGGTATAGGTTCAACCTGGGAAATTCACACACGTTCATTGTGATATGGGTTGTTTGGATTTGTTTTTCACGTCTCGTCATTTAGAACACGATGGGAAGGGTTTCGAAGCGGAACGGTGAAATTTTTGGAAAAAGTTCACTGAGGCCTGGGTAAGCCCATAGGCCTATACTGCATGGTTATGGGGTAAAGGCCCATAGGGGATGGACGTTTTGGGGTCTAGGTGAGCCCCTAATGATCCTATGGTGTCGTATGAGGTGTTATTTTGAAGCTCTCGTGGAGGAGCATCCGACAGGCCTAATAGTTTGCGCATGCGCAGTCTGGCCGTAGTATAAAAAGCAGGCATTTTGGGGGGTATGTGGGGGTGTATTTGGGGTAGAGATGGACCGCTATGGATTCGAATGGGTCGTGGAAGGTGTCAAAGTGAAGCTTGTGTGGGGTAGAGTCAGAATGGCGTGGTTTTAAATGCAAGTCGGGTCAATCTGCGCATGCGCAGTTGGTTGTAGTAAGTAAAGTGGCCATTTTGGGGCAGTGCAGGAAGGTATTTTGTGTCGAGATGGACCATCCTTGGTCCGAATGCGTCCTGGGAGGTGTCATTTTGTAGCTCTCGGGGTGTAGACCCCGATTTGAGGGATGTTCACGTCATCTGTGACGTCATTGGTGACGTCATCAGTACGAGTAGTAGCCAAAGTGAACATTTTGGGGCAGTGAAGGAAGGTATTTGGGGTAGAGATGGATCATCCTTGGTCCGAATGCGTCCTGGGAGGTGTGATGTTGTAGCTCTCGGGGTGTACAGCCCCACTTGAGGGATGTTCCCATTATCTGTGACGTCATCAGTACGAGTAGTAGCGAAAGTGGGCATTTTAAGAAAGTGCAGGAAGGTATTTGGGGTAGAGAGGGACCATCCTTGGTCCGATTGTGTCGTGGGAGATGTCATCTTGTAGCTTTCATGGTGTATATCCCCATTTGAGTGATGTTCGCGTCATCTGTGACGTCATCAGTACGAGTAGTAGCGAAAGTGGGCATTTTGGGGCAGTGAAGGAAGGTATTTGGGGTAGAGATGGACCATCGCTGGTCCGAATGCGTCGTGGGAGGTGTCATCTTGTAGCCTTCGGGGTGCAGACCCCGATTTGAGGGATGTCCACAGCATCTGTGACGTCATTGATGACGTCATCAGTAGGAGTAGTAGCGAAAGTGGGCATTTTGGGGCGGTGAAGAAAGGGATTTGGGGTAGGGATGGACCATCCTTGGTCCGAATGCGTCGTGGGGGGTGTCATCTTGTACCTCTCGGGGTGTAGACCACGATTTGAGAGATGTCCACAGCATCTGTGATGTCATCAGTACGAGTAATAGCGAAAGTGGGCATTTTAGGAGAGTGAAGGAAGGATTAGTAGTATAAAAGCGCATTTCGAGCCCTTTTGACCTAGCGGCGCAAGGCGCAATGAGAGTATTCGCGCGTGTGTGTGTGTGTGTGCGTCTAGGTGTGCTTGCGAGAGTGTGTATTGGTGTGTGTATGTGTGCGTGCATGTGTGTGTATGCTTGCGTGTGTGTACGCGTGTGCGTGTATGCGTCTGTGTGTATGTGTGCGCGTGCATGTGCGTGTGTGTGTGTATGCGTGTATGTGTGTATGCGTGGTGTGACGGTGATTACGAGCTTGGTAGGATTCTAGATTAACCTGGGAAGGATGGGCAGTTCCATTTGGACCAATCAGCGGCCGAGAAAAAGAACCAATCAGCGGTCGAACAATCAGCCAATCGATAAGCACCGGGTCTTTCCATGCCTTGGGGACTTGGGGTCCCCACGGTAGGCTTTCGACGCGGTCCGCGCGTGCATCCGGGGATGTGTATGTGTGGGTGTGCGTGTGTGTATGCGTGTGTATGCGTGTGTGTATGTATGTGTGTGTGCGTGTGTGCATGCATGTGTGTGTATGCGTCTGTGTGTGCTTGCGAGAGTGTATATGCGTGTGTGTGTGTGTGTGCGTACGTGCGTGTGTATGTGTATGCTTGCGTGTGTGTACGCGTATGCGTGTATGCGTCTGTGTGTATGTGTGTGTGTGCGTGCATTTGCGTGTCTGTGTGTATGCGTGTATGTGTGTATGCGTGATGTGGCGGTGATTACGAGCTTGGTAGGATTCTAGATTAACCTGGGAAGGATGGGCAGTCCATTTGGACCAATCTTTCCACAATGTCGTTCACCTTCGTGTATCTCCGGTCACTTCCGAGTCTCTTCGTCCGAGTCTCGTCGGTCACGTTCCGAAAAGACACGGAGGTGCCCGAAGAGACACGGAGGTGCCCGAAGAGACACGGAGGTGCCCGAAGAGACACGGAGGTGCCCGAAGATGTCACGGAGGTCACCGAAGATGTCACGGAGGTCACCGAAGATGTCACGGAGGTGCCCGAAGAGACACGGAGGTCACCGAAGATGTCACGGAGATCACCGAAGAGACACGGAGGTGCCCGAACATGTCACGGAAGTCAACGCCTGGTGGTGGTGGTGGTGGCGGTGGGAGCTCCCGTGTGGCAGAGCTCTTGGATCGGAGCTCTTGGAGCTCAAAGCGTGTGGAGCTCAGAGCTCGGAAGTGACATTTGCATATGACCTCTGTGAGGTCACTTCCGCTTCCGTTCACATGACCGGAACTGACCTTTGATCCCTGCGCGCAATTTTTATCCGGTATTGTTAGCGCGCGCAGGGGTCAAAGGTCAGTTCTCTTCGGTGATCTCCGTGACATATTCGGGCACCTCCGTGTCTCTTCGGGCACCTCCGTGTCTTTTCGGAACGTGACCGAAGAGACTCGGACGAAGAGACTCGGAAGTGACCGAAGATACACGAAGGTGAACGACATTGTGGAAAGATTGGTCCAAATGGAACTGCCCATCCTTCCCATGTTAATCTAGAATCCTACCAAGCTCGTAATCATCGCCACATCACGCATACACACATACACGCATACACACAGACACGCAAATGCACGCACACACACACATACACACAGACGCATACACGCATACGCGTACACACACGCAAGCATACACATACACACGCACGCACGCACACACACACACGCATATACACTCTCGCAAGCACACACAGACGCATACACACACATGCATGCACACACGCACACACATACACACCCACACGCGTACACACACACGCACACACACACACGCACACCCACACACGCGCGAATACTCTCATTGCGCCTTGCGCCGCTAGGTCAAAAGGGCTCGAAATGCGCTTTTATACTACTAATCCTTCCTTCACTCCCCTAAAATGCCCACTTTCGCTATTACTCGTACTGATGACGTCACCGATGACGTCACAGATGCTGTGGACATCTCTCAAATCGTGGTCTACACCCCGAGAGCTACAAGATGACACCCCCACGACGCATTCGGACCAAGGATGGTCCATCCCTACCCCAAATCCCTTTCTTCACCGCCCCAAAATGCCCACTTTCGCTACTACTCCTACTGATGACGTCATCAATGACGTCACAGATGCTATGGACATCCCTCAAATCGGGGTCTGCACCCCGAAGGCTACAAGATGACACCTCTCACGACGCATTCGGACCAACGATGGTCCATCTCTACCCCAAATACCTTCCTTCACTGCCCCAAAATGCCCACTTTCGCTACTACTCGTACTGATGACGTCACCAATGACGTCACAGATGACGCGAACATCTCCCAAATGGGGATGTACACCATGAAAGCTACAAGATGACACCTCCCACGACACAATCGGACCAAGGATGGTCCCTCTCTACCCCAAATACCTTCCTGCACTTTCCTAAAATGCCCACTTTCGCTACTACTCGTACTGATGACGTCACCGATGACGTCACAGATAACGGGAACATCCCTCAAGTGGGGCTGTACACCCCGAGAGCTACAACATGACACCTCCCAGGACGCATTCGGACCAAGGATGGTCCATCTCTACCCCAAATACCTTCCTTCACTGCCCCAAAATGTTCACTTTGGCTACTACTCGTACTGATGACGTCACCAATGACGTCACAGATGACGTGAACATCCCTCAAATCGGGGTCTACACCCCGAGAGCTACAAAATGACACCTCCCAGGACGCATTCGGACCAAGGATGGTCCATCTCGACACCAAATACCTTCCTGCACTGCCCCAAAATGGCCACTTTACTTACTACAACCAACTGCGCATGCGCAGATTGACGCGACTTGCATTTAAAAACACGCCATTCTGACTCTACCCCACACAAGCTTCACTTTGACACCTTCCACGACCCATTCGAACCCATAGCGGTCCATCTCTACCCCAAACACACCCCCACATACCCCCCAAAATGCCTGCTTTCTATACTACGGCCAGACTGCGCATGCGCAGACTATTGAAAACGGACGAACTATTAGTCCAGTCGGATGCTCCTCCACGAGAGCTTCAAAATAAGACCTCATACGACACCATAGGATCATTAGGGGCTCATCTAGACCCCAAAACGTCCACCCCGTGTGGGCCTATATCCCATAACCATGCAGTATAGGCCTATGGGCTTACCCAGGCCTCAGTGAACTTTTTCCAAAAATTTCACTGTTCCGCTTCGAAACCCTTCCCATCGTGTTCTAAATGACGAGACGTGAAAAACAAATCCAAACAACCCATATCACAATGAACGTGTGTGAATTTCCCAGGTTGAACCTATACCCCCATATAGCCAGCATGGAGCTATATGATCCTATATACAGACCTACCCGGTACTTTTCCAAAAATTTCACCGTTTCGCTTAGAAACCCTTCCCCTCGTGTTCTAAATGACGAGACGTGAAAAACAAATCCAAACAACCCATATCACAATGAACGTGTGTGAATTTCCCAGGTTGAACCTATACCCCAATATAGCCGGTATGGGACTATATGGGCTATATGGTACTTTTCCAAAAATTTCACCGTTGCGCTGCGAGACCCTTCCCATCGTGTTCTAAATGACGAGACATGAAAAACAAATCCAAACAACCCATATCACAATGAACGTGTGTGAATTTCCCAGGTTGAACCTATACCCCCATATAGCCAGTATGGGACTACATGGGCGATATGGTACTTTTCCAAAAATTTCACCGTTGCGCTCCGAGACCCTTCCCATCGTGTTCTAAATGACGAAACGTGAAAAACAAATCCAAACAACCCATATCACAATGAACGTGTGTGAATTTCCCAGGTTGAACTATACCCCCATATATCTAGTATGGAGCTATATGAGCCT
>JAVTVY010019602.1:0-77583 GCA_036873755.1 Hanleya hanleyi | reverse complement strand
TATTGAGGAACCGCCTGTAGCTTTTCCGTTTTCGTCTAAAGCATAGGAATGATAAGGTGTGTATTGGCGAAATTTAAATTTATCTTTATCTGCTTTCTTCAGAAAGATCTCGTTGAGACAAAAAGCTGATGGTTCATAATCTTGAGTTAATAATTGGAGTTCATTTAAATTTGGCCAAACTCCTCTGCAATTCCACTGAACGATAGTTGGTGGTTGAGCCATCTTCAGTCCGTATATAGAAATAAAACACAAAGCTGTCCAAGTCAAGATATATAAGGTTAGCTTAGCCATTATGTACATTTTATTTTGGGTAATCCTTTTTGACCCTTCTTTTTTTTTTCCTTTGTTCTCTCTTGCCTTTTTGATTTTCCTTTTTACAAACTTCTTTCTGTCTCTCTTGTCCCAACAAGTCCCTAGACCTTTGGTTCAAGGAAGTCTCCCCTATTAACGGGCGATCGTTACAATCCTGAAAATCCTCATCAGAAAGAATGCCTGTATCACTGCTAGGAGTGGGATTAGCATCAACCACCTCAGGCTCCTCGCCGATATCCATTGCATTCTCTTCCTTCTTATTCGAGATGGCTTCATCACTACCAGACTGCTGACTACTTTCTTTTGCTGAGAACTCCTCCATTACTTCTTCGTTTGGTGTGAAGTTAATACCTACACCGGAGTGAATAGGATTAATGGAGGAATCTACAGGCTGCACAAGTGCATTCTGATCTGAAACACTACCAGTATCCGGTAAGTTTTTCCCTTCTGAAGTTACTACTACTTCAACACTTTCAGTTTTATCAGAAATCGACTTCTGATCACCTGACTTCTGCTCACCTGCCTTTACTTCTACATCATCGCAACCCTCACTCTCACTGACATCTTCATCATTGCAAACCTCACTATCACCTTCATATTCATCTTTCAAACCACAACCTACCTCCATCTCGTCACCGAGAGCCTCGTAGTGGTTTGAGGTTTTCTCTTTGCTCTCAGCGGCAACTATCTCCTGATGACGTTCAGTGGCTTTACCATTACGACCTACAGTCTTCCATGCATCTTTATGGTACTGTTGTTTCTGTCCGATAGCCTCGGCAGAAAGTTTTCCAACTCCTGCAGCCGGAACAAAGCGAGAATTCAACAAATCATCTCTTCTATCATTAGCTGCGTTATCTTCAGGAACCTGTTTGGCATTTGGACAGGTTTTTTAAAGTGCCCTTCCTCATGACAAATCAAGCATTTATTTTTCAAAGGACACTTCCAGTTCATGTGATTTTCTGATCCACAAGTATAACATGTTTTTACTTGACCGTTATACCATACAGGAAGTCTCAAACCTCCAATCCAAATAGAAGAAGGAAGATCACGTTTGAATTTCGTCATCCAAATTCTTCGAACTCCCGATTCAAACTGTCTATCAAACGAGTAGAACTCCCTTTGTAAAGAGAGAACATCCCCATAAAACTCAAAAGCACGTTTGATCTCAGAATCTGTGAAATCGCAGGGACCTTTCATTTTTACCAGCAATTTTCCTGGATCAATTTCCTCAAAATAGCCAAATTTATCTCCAACGTGAATACCTTCCAGCACTAGTCGAGCTTTGGTATTCTCATTTGCTACTGTGAGGTTCCACAAGGTATTTGATACCTGTACTAGACCTTTAAGAATCTTAATACAAACTACAAATAATGACACACACAAACCTCAGTAGTGTGCCTCCCCACAGAGCAAACATCGTCTACCCCCCTGAGGGAGCCCCACTCTAAAGGTGGATGTGGAAAGTATACAAGCAATACAATAATACACTGTCTCTGAACCTTGTCTCGGCCGAACAATAGCCCAGTTCTAAACCGGGACCGTTGCTAGGTGATACCAACGAACAGAGAACAAAGACTCGCTCAAACGTGTACTCTGAGGGCTGGCTAGCGTACAGCTGTACACTTAGGGCTAAGCCTACAATGCACAGCAATATAACTTCGGTATGTTACATGTATCCAACCTACCTCGATTGACACAAATATTATGTGCAAATCGACCTACGGCAAGCCGAACGAAAAACGAACCAACTTCAGACTAGATCCAGTCAACAAGGAGAAATATATATACAACAGCAAAATACGAAATATTTACAGACAGCGAACAAACAGAGAAGCGGGAGACAGAGAAAAAACACACCAACCCTCTCGGTCACAAAGACCGAGCGGCAGTAATGGCGGCTCTCTGCCTTCCCAAACCAGGCCAAACTGACTAAGTCAGAAAACCGCCCTGAACAGCAAAAAACTGAGAAATAATCCTAAACTTTCACCACAGGTATTTGTCAAAAGTATTCACAAAATATATTACACAGAAATCAGAGCTAATATCAGCTGAAATACGCAGAAATAGACAAATTTCTCAGAGCGAAGTGAAAACACGTCCGACTCCCAATCTCTCTACATCCGGTACTAATACTGATATATGCAAAATGGAATAGATCTTTGCATTATGAACGCGGATATTCTCTAATGGACGACGGCTGGATTATGAATGACGGACTAGACGCTTGTAACACTAGGTTAACCAAAAGACTATTCAGTGAAGTCATGTGACGTAGTCGGTATGTCAGCACCTCTTCCCACTTCCCTTATATCTTGTAATTTCCTACAGAATTGTCAACATTAATTCTTGGTTTTACTAAGCAAACAAAGAGGAGACGCGTGTAATTCCCATAAACTTTCCTCCCTCAAATCACCCATTTACACACGGAAAAAACTAACACGTAACCCTCCTTGCACAGATTGAAAATAATATGCACTGAAATTATTAGAACTTGAAAGTTGCAATTGGTCTGAAGAAAAACGTAACATCCTTCTGACTGAATTATCATTGAGAAACCTTAATGACTCGACAAACAACGTGATATTGCAGTAGAAACGTGTGCAATCCACACTTTCGACAATTTCGCAGGTAGTATGACCCCTTCGCCAATTTCATAATTAGCAAGGTCATCTGTTCTTGACAGCATAGTAATTCTTCGTTTTCTACTCCTATCATCCTGTTACTCCTAGCCATTTCTCCAAACCAACCTATAACAATTGCTCGTTGATCGCACCTCCGTCCCACAATCGACTTTATTTTTGCCGAAACTGAACATTTTATCCAAATTATGGGAAACAATAAAATTCTTCTTTACAAAGAGTATAAATGTATACTTATACATAACAAGCGTTCTGAGAACCCCAACATCTCGCCTCACAGGATCATCCGCCGAAGGTGCAGCAGTATTGAAAGCATATATGTAGAGCAAACAATAAGGTCTGGAATAGGTGATGTGGTATAGGCAATAATGTCTGGAATAGATTATCTGGTACACACAATAACATCCGTCCCATGTAGGATTACTGGCCTATAAGTTAATCTCATGTAGGATGGATGGGTCAGTGCCGTAAGATTACTGGTGCATAGTGCAGTCCAGTGAGATTACTCCTGAATAGGTCAGTGCCATGTGGGATTACTGCTTGATAGGCCAGTCCTGTGTAGGATTACTGGTGAATGGACCAGTTAGTGTTATTACTGATGGATAGACCAACCCCTGTGGGATTACTGCTGGATAGGCTAGTCCTGTCCGGGATTACTGTTGGACAGACGAGTCTTGTATGGGATTATTGCTGAATAAGACAACCCCATGTGGGATTACTGCTCCATAGGCAGTCCAGTGTGGCATTACTGCTGCATATTCGAATCCTGTGTAGGATTACAGCTGGGGAGGCCAGTGTTATGCCGGATTACTGCTGGATAGGCTAAAGCAGCATATGTTAGTGCCATGTAGGATTATGGCTGGATAGGTCAGTGTCATGAGCGATTACTGCTGCATATTGCAGTCCAGTGTCATTACTTCCGGATAAGTCAGTCCCGTATGAAATTACTCCTGCATACGCCAATGCTGTGTGAAATTACTGCTGGATAGGCCAGTCCCATGTTGGATTACTGCTGGATAGGCCAGTCCGGTCTGTGATTACTGCTGGATAGGTCAGTACCGTGTGGCATTACTGCTGGATGGGCCAGTGCCATTTGGGATTACTGCTATATAGACCAGTCCTAAATGACATTACTGCTGGATTGACCACTCTGGACTAGGATTACTGCTGCATAGTGGACTTCCGTTTGGGATTACTGCTGGATAGTTCAGTCCCGTACATGGCATTACTGATGGATAGGCCAGTGCCATTTGGGAATACTGCTAGATAGCTGTCCCGTTTGGGATCACTTGCCGGAGAGCTGTGAGGTAGGAAAATATGAAACATGTCCACCAAGTTTTATAATCATCCCACGAAAGGTTCAACAAACTTTACATGTACAGATGTACATGCAAATTTTGGCCCAACAAAACCTTAACAATGCAAATGTATAAAGTCTAAACTGCAATAATTAGGAGAAAAATTCATATTTAATGTAAAATTTCTTAAATAGCACATGCACAGCCTCGAATCACATTGACTTTGGGTAGCAAGTGTCAAACTCATCCAATGAAAGCTGACAGCTTCAGAAAACTGTACAAGTGTACATGTATATACATGTACATTATTTTTGGCAGATTACTTAGACGAAACCCTCAAAATTTGAACAAAAATTAATATTTCATCCCCTAAATAGCACAGGGACATCCTCTAATTACAAGAAACATGTGTACCAAGTTTCATAATCATTCAATGACATTTGACAATTGTAACAAACTATGGTGTACAGATGTATATGTGCACTTCAGCTGAACGCAAAACTCACTCATTTGCCAGAATTTGGACAAAAATTTGTATTTCATCTCCTAAATAGCACAGGTCCATATTCTAATCATAACAAACATGTGTACCAACTTTCATAATCATTCAAAGACAGCTGAGAACTGCAGCAAACTGTGCTATGCCGATGTACATGTGCACGTCAACTAAACACAAAACTCAAATCATTTACCAAAATTTGGAGAAAAATTCATATTTCATGTCCTAAATAGCACAAGTACATTCTCTAATCATAACAAACCTGTGTACCAAGTTTTGTAATCATCCAATGAGCTGACATCTGCAGCAAACTTACCATGTACATGTACATACGTAAACGCCTACATGTAGAATTCAACTAAACAGAAAACTCATTCATATGCCATAATTTGAAGAAAAATTAATATTCCTTCTTAAAAATAGCACAGATACATCCTCTAATCATAAGAAATATGTGTGCCAAGTTTCACACTCATCCAATGACAGCTGACAACTGCAGGAAACTTACCATATGCATGTATACATGTAGAGGCCTACATGTACAATTTACCTAAACAGAAAACTCATTCATTTGGTATAATTTGGAGAAAAATTTATATTTCTTCCCCAAAATAACACCGACACATCCTCTAATCGTAAGAAACGTGTGTACCAAGTTTCATAATCATTCAATAACAGCTGACAACTGCAGGAAACTTTCCAAGTACAGATATACATGTGCACTTCAGCTAAACGCAAAACTCATTCATAAGGGTTTTAACATTAGACCACCCCAGGCGTAGTACCCCCAGGTGGCATACCCACCCCCCCTCCTATTTTATATTTTTCATGTTTTTTTCTAATTTTTCTACATTTTTTTAACTTGCTAAACCCAAAAACCTTATTTCCAGGCAGGGAACACCGACACCGACATCCTCTTCCCCCCTCACAATATCTCCCCTTTACTTCGTAAGACGAGATAAAAACTTGCCAGATCTTTCTTAATTATTATGTAACGTACTACACATCTTCCTTATCATACGAAATATAATAAAATATTATTGTCTCAGCACATTACGATTCCAAATAAGTAATTTGCCAATCATACTATACATATACTCCTGTAGATGAAAGCTATCGGTTTTCATTCTATGAATTTGACACTTCATATATTTCATGTGATGAGGATGTGCCTGAAATAATATTTCTTTCTCAATTATCTTGCTGGAAACTTTTCCAATCCTACAGATTTCTTACGCAAAAATTTACAGATACACCTCTATATAAAAACTTTGCTCTGCGTCTATGCTTTCAGTACTGTTACAGCTCCGGTAAACACCGCACAAGGCGAGATGTTAAAATTATTAAAAGCATTGTTATAACTTGTAGCTCTAGATTCAGAAATGTCATCATCGTATCATCCGAAAATCATGATGTGCTATATCTCAACCTAATGATTAAAATGAATTGTAATCAGTATGTATAACATACACTGTTCTTACTAAAAATTCAGTAATTAAAATATAGCTTTCAATAATTTCAAATAAAACCCGTATTAAATGGTTACTGTTGTAACAATACTTTTGAACGTTTTTAGCTTATCCTAACAAAAAATCCTATACTTTGCATACACAATGAATATTATACATTTGAAAGATTATTAGATCTGTGAAAATACCAACATAAATTTCCCTCATCATTCATCCACTTTATAATACACTTTACATAAATAACTCAAATTCTGAATTAGTCCTTTAAACTCTTAATCGTCGAAAAAGTAACGCGATACCATTTACTATACTTTTGCACTTGAAACTTCTTAAAATGGAAGTCCATAACCGTCAGTGTCACCGCTATCATCCATACTTCAAACTCTATTTATACATTTCGCAAATATTTACATTCAATACATAATTTAATTTAAAAATCTTCACATTGACATTTTTTGAAATACCACGATTACTTTTTAACAGGTTAAGTACTCGGATACCAGAGCGAAGTGGATAACCATAAAAAACGGCGAAACAGAATACCCAGTAACACTATGGTCACCAGACAATACCATTCCTATGGAAGTGGGGAAAACTCTCAGAATGTTCGATGCCAAAACATCAGCATTTTCATCGGGATGTATAGACACAACAGTCGCAACGCTGGTGGAAGTTAGTATATTTATTTTTCAAATATGTAATTCTTCTCGGCATCATTCAATACTGTTTGACGCTTCTACCTTTCAAATAACATCAATGTACTTTTTATCCGTCGGTTATGTTAATTTACGTGCTAATATTAACGATCAAACAGATATTTGCATTATGAAAGTATGCAAACTCTAAAAAAACTGCGGCTTTCCGACGACTCCATGTTCTGATATATTTATTGCATATGTTTTCATTACTACATTCTATGTTAAAATTCTATCAGTTGCATTATACAAAAAGATTGTTACATATAAATTAATCTACTGTATACACTACAATTCTCTACTTTCCTACGCCATATCCATTCAGTGGTTTAAGCAAATTGTTTTAATATATATTGCTATGATAATCATTTTCTCCATTTACTCATGCACTTTCAAGATTTCCCTATCATAAAATATCTATATCATTTAAACTGTGAACATAGGATAATGACTTTATCATCTGTCAATGATTTGTAACACCTCAAACAATTTCTTACTAACATTCCTTCAAATTCAGAAAATTACATCTAAATGGTGAAAATGTGGAACACAACTCATCAATAACTTTTATTATGAAAACATACGAACATGTCGCCAAATCCAACTTGGAAAACAATGCCCAGTAACGAATTTATTATTGCTTCGCTGTTTTGTTTTGTAGAAGAAACGTCTATCTTTTCGAGGAAATTTCAGATAAAACCATGAAGCATGTTATTTGGTTTAAGTGGTTTATGTCTATCTTTATGAAAGTGTCACATTTCATTTTTCATGTTCTTTTCTTTGAAAAACAAGTACGTTTCTGGAAGAAAATCAAATCTTGCTTAACAAAAAAAAAGAGAAAAGTAAATATTGAGTCACCTGTTAGTAGTAGGGTAAGCGTAAATTGAGTATTTAGCGCTTCACTGCGCATGCGCAGAACCTGTTGTGACGTCATAATTGGCTTTGTGCGCATGCGTGTGGTGCTGTGGTGGATGGTGGATGGGTGCAAGATGGCCGCTAATGTGGTGGATGGTGGATGGGTGCAAGATGGCCGCTAATGTGGTGGATGGTGGATGGGTGCAAGATGGCGGCTAATGTGGTGGATGGTGGATGGGTGCAAGATGGCGGCTAATGTGGTGGATGGTGGATGGGTGCAAGCAAGATGGCGGCTAATGTGGTGGATGGTGGATGGGTGCAAGATGGCGGCTAATGTGGTGGATGGTGGATGGGTGCAAGATGGCGGCTAATGTGGTGGATGGTGGATGGGTGCAAGATGGCCGCTAATGTGGTGGATGGTGGATGGGTGCAAGATGGCGGCTAATGTGGTGGATGGTGGATGGGTGCAAGATGGCGGCTAATGTGGTGGATGGTGGATGGGTGCAAGATGGCGGCTAATGTGGTGGATGGTGGATGGGTGCAAGATGGCGGCTAATGTGGTGGATGGTGGATGGGTGCAAGATGGCGGCTAATGTGGTGGATGGTGGATGGGTGCAAGATGGCGGCTAATGTGGTGGATGGTGGATGGGTGCAAGATGGCGGCTAATGTGGTGGATGGTGGATGGGTGCAAGATGGCGGCTAATGTGGTGGATGGTGGATGGGTGCAAGATGGCGGCTAATGTGGTGGATGGTGGATGGGTGCAAGATGGCGGCTAATGTGGTGGATGGTGGATGGGTGCAAGATGGCGGCTAATGTGGTGGATGGTGGATGGGTGCAAGATGGCCGCTAATGTGGTGGATGGTGGATGGGTGCAAGATGGCGGATTGTAGAAAAACGTATAAAAGGAGTGGATTTTTAGGGTAGGGGTGTATTCATTGCACTATCTTGCGGAGCACTTTGACTTACCTGACCTGACCCGCCTGCCTGCTTGCCTATCCGCTTGTATGAGACGAAAAGCATGAGACGTGGAGAAGATTTTCCCTGGGACCCAGCAGCACCTCCGGTTGAAGTCTTGCCTGAAGACGAGCGTGTCAGGGACATTTATCAACGTCACTGGGCTACCATACGCCATTGTTTTCACCGTGACCGTCGTCTATTGGACTTGTATAACTTTCGGCTGCAGGACCTCACGTATCTGTCTACCTATGCCGAGAACATTTTCAAAGATCAGGTGACAGCGTTCAAGTTGAATATGACATTCGGGTACATTTTACGGCACAAGGAGACGGACCAGCTGCGGTATTATTATCCCAGCAATAATACCTATGTGTTTGATCAGCCGTTCACAGTGACGGATGCCATTTCTCTGGAGCCACTCATCGACCAATTGACTACGTTGGATCCATTGGAATGGGCCGGGTTGCAACGCCCCAATACCCAATGGCTTGTGAAAATGGTGACCAACGTCACATTTTTCGTCACGAAAATGAGAGATCATCCTATCGGTGCTCCTGTACTACTACCCCCGTGGTTGCTTCATCGACACGGCCTGTATGCATTAACAGCAGGGATGAAGGGGCCCTACAAAGACCGGAAATGTCTGTTTCGGTGTTTGGCCGTGCATGTGGACGAGTGTAACCCCAAGACTTGTGACACAGTGGCCGATGACTATTGGGAACAGTATTTACAGCAGCAAGACTTGGATAAGCGGCACTTCCGTGGAGTGCCGTTCAAGAATTTGGATGACGTGGAAACACTGTTCGACATCAATATCTTTGTATACCGATTACGATGCGAAGAGGAGGATACATTTGTGGCTGAATTGGTTCGTCGTTCAACAGAACGGTATGCTGCTACGATGAAAGTCAATGTGTTCGACGACAATGGCGTGAGTCATTTTTCGCTGATCTCCAATATGAGCCAGTACGCTCAGTCTTTCAGTTGTGCCCAATGCCATCGGGTGTTTCATCGCTCCACCGACTTACATCGTCACGAGAAAATCTGTGACAACAGTGTCAAGCGAGTATATCCGGGTGGAGTGTATCATAATACGCCTACTATTTTCCAGGAACTGGCCGATGAGGGTGTGATGATACCGGAAGAGGATCGTTATTTTCCCTACCGGGCGTGTTACGATTTTGAGGCCCTGTTGGAGCCCATGGACATGTTCTCAGCAAAAACGCACTGGACGCAGCGCCATATTCCTCTGAGTGTCAGTATTTCCAGCAACGTACCCGGCTATGACGCTGCGCCTGTCTGCTTCGTGTCGTCGGGGGACTCCCATGAGTTGATCACCCGCATGATGGAGTATTTAGAGCAAGTCAGTGCGGCTAGTACAGAACTATTGGTGGCCAAGTTTCAGGACGTACTGGACCAACTGGACGACCGCATTCCTATACCGGGTGTAGCGTTTAGTGACGATGAAGAGTCCGAGTCCGAGTCCGAGTCCGAGTCCCTGCAGTCGCAGCCTCTGCAGTCGCAGGATGTGCCTTTACCGAAACCGTATGCGGAGAAATTGAAAGTGCGCTTCCTACAATACCTAGGCCAGTTACCGGTGCTCGGCTTCAACTCGGGACGTTATGATTTGAACATGGTGAAAGAATTTCTCTACCCTTACTTGGCCCAGGCTAATACCATCAAGTCCGTGATCAAGAAGATCAATAATCATATGGCCCTCACTACCACATCACTGCATTTCCTGGATGTACGGAACTATTTAGCTCCTAATTGTAGCTATGATCAGTGGGTCAAGGCCTATAACTCTGCACAAACCAAAGGGAGGTTCCCTTACACGTATATATCATCGCTCGACCGTTTGCAGGAAACAAAGTTGCCACCCCGGCACGCCTTCTTTGATGATTTGAAGCAAGTGGAATGTCCGCAAGACACGTACCGGGAACTACAGCAGGTATGGAACGATGAACATATGCAGACCTTGCGAGATTTCCTGATATGGTATAATTACAAGCGTCTAGTCCGTCATTCATAATCCAGCCGTCGTCCATTAGAGAATATCCGTGTCCATAATCCAAAGACCTATTCCATTTTCATATAACAGTATTACCACCAAATTCAAAAAGACAAAAGTATACATAAACATAGGCTTGTTTCCTGCAAGAGAGAAGCGGTCAACAGTTTTCAATGATGCCGGCAAGACATCATGATGTTCCAAAAATATCAAATCCGTATCGCTGATCAGTATTCTTAATCCATAATATTCGTTATAGTCGTCATCTAAAAAAAAAGATGTATCTCAGTCACGCTTTGATTGTGACTGTTCATATGAGTACCATGAGGATCTTGAAGTACATGGGTTCATACGGCCCCTAGCCCCGGGTTAATCGAAATTAGACACAAGTTACGAAACGTAGCGCCATAGATCTTGCACGCTACGTTCGTGTTTTGCTATCAGCATGCGATATGTATCGCCAAATTTGAGAAACTTTGAGTGCAGGCGCTTGATGGAATAGCCCTGTTTTATAAGTTTCTGCAACAATGTTTTGTGACGTTGATTAAAATCATCACATTTAACACAGGATCTAGCAAATGCTACTAAGCGAGATATGCATACGCCATATGCAGGTCCCACTGGAATATTACTATCCAGAAAGGGATAGTTTACGATGTCGAAATTGTAATCATCTCGTTTGTCATAAAGTCGACGAGAGAGAATGCCCGCTTCATTTTTATAGATATAGAGATCTAAATAAGATGTGCCAGTAGGGCTATCTGTAGTTTCCTTCAAATCCAGTGAAGGTGGATATATATCCTTTCACTGCGTCATTTATATAGCGATTATCCACAGCGAGAAGATCGTCTATATAGCGTTTGGTGAATGAGAAGGAACGGGCTTTGAGTGGATCGGTTTTTGAAAGCGCCAGCATATAGTCATATTCATAAGAGAACAGATACAGGTCAGACAACAGGGGTGCACAATTAGTACCCATTGGAATACCTATATGCTGCTGATATATTGTGTTGCCAAATTTCACATAGATATTTTTAATGAGAAATTCAAGCAACTCTATAAACAAAGAAACATCCCATGAATGATATCTCTTGTATGTAGTCGAGCCAAAGAATGCTTTATGGCTTCCGACATTAATATATCTACGATCAGTTTTCTTGAACACAGATACTATTAATGAACTTATACGGTCAATAAGGTCCTGATGAGGGATTGTAGTATAGAGAGTCGAGAAATCTCATGTGGATACATGTTTGTACGGTATGTGACCTTTAGCATCAAGCTCTTCCGTAAGACATTTTGAGTTTTGTATCCACATACATTCAACGCCAGAGTTCTTAGAAATAGTGGCGTAAATACCTTTCCCAAAAATGCTTTTACCTCCTGAAGGGCCCTCGTCAATAGGGTTGAAAGAAGCTTGGTGGTAAGTAGCCTAGAACCAGCTGAATCTAGCTTTGTATGGCATTTTATGCATTTTGGGGAGTCCAGTATATTTTTGGTATGTCGTTATGATTGGTTGGAAGACAAATACCTCTTTCCCTAAGAAACTTTTGTGATTGTTAAATAAATCTTCCAGACTAAATGCAGTTTGGGAGTAAGTAGACGTATTTGATGAAGATATCTCTACACTCAATTCTTTAACCAGCACCTGGTAATAGTAATATTTACATATGAATATTATATTATTCGGAGCTTTGTCTGCTGGGACTATGACGAATTTACTCTGGAGATTTGCTAGAACTTCTTGCGAATCGAGGTTTCTCAGTACTTGTTTTGCTTGGGGAAGAGTACTTCTGTCAATATGGCGGATTGTTTCAACGACCTTGCTCTTGGTGAGGTCCAGCCAATCAGCGAGTACTGTAGGTTCAACTTTTCTCGCTTAGACCAATCAATAACGTACTGTTCCAATGCAGACAGGACTATCTTCTGGTCGGCATTCAGATTTATTCTTCTTGGCTCTCTATATTTAGGTCCCTTCATCAGGAGTAATTTCAGATCCTTATCACTCACCACATCAAGGTCACCAGTCACAATATGTTTGCATGGTGTATAGATAAAAGTTCGACGATTCACAATCACAACTATAGCCTCCTGACGTGTATAAGTTCCAGTCAAACTCCTGGACAGCATTGGAGTAATTGAATATTTTGGTGGCTATAGATTTAGTGTACTTATATGAATGCAAGGATGTTCTGTGAACTTAAAATAGTTTGGTACAGCGTTGCGTACCTCTGGATCATTCAGGATTCGAGGTAAATTAATGATGTCCAGTCCTTTATCTAAGTAGTTGAGTTTCAAGAAAAGCCGATCTTGAGAGGTTTCGATTATATTCACTGGACGATACAACCGAAAATACGCTATATCTTGACATACTTTAATGATTTTTGATGGTATTATATTTCCTGAAGACGCAGATTGTTGTATATCTCTGGCTATTCGATCTAAAGCTCTCAGAGGTAACGCATACAGAACTGTACGTAAACTATGTATACTATTGGGTGTGTTAGTTAAACCCACTAAGTAATTTAAAGTGATATGATCGTGAGTCATCGAACTATTAAACTTTCGCCAACCATGGCTGCGATGTCTCCGTTGATGGGGTTTAAATAGTTGGATAATGTTGGATATATTTGAACGGCGGTTTGTAGCATTGCCGAACCCACTGACATTATCATTTAAAACAAACGGAAACACTGACCCAAGTTCTAGCATCCAGAATAATTCCCGCTCTCGGATTTTTCTCTCAAATCCAAAAGGGGAATCCTTAGTAGATGGATAGACGACGTCTATGATCTGAATACTAAAGTTATCCCAGCCGTGGTCGGGTCAAGAAAAATGCCTACCTATAAGCAATTGCTTTTTCCTAACGGATTTTCTGTGACCGTTCACCCTAAGATGGAGTCTTTGGGTGGTCTTGCCAACATACTGTTGACCACACTTCTTATAGGAAACTAAATAAATACAGTTTGTAGTAGAACAACTAAGATCAACATACGAGTTAAAAGAATATGAGTTACCAGTTAACGTGGAACTAAATGAAGCTGAAGTATTAAAGAGTGGACACGTGAGACATCCACGATGTCCACACTTAGAAATTTTGAAATTATTACATGTAGAATTCGGTGCTAAACAATCATCAAGCGCAATATTACAAGGTTTGATGTCGTGGTCTTGCTTTGCTGTCAGAAACATATCTGTCATTTGGATTGAAAAAGGTCTTAGTGCATTTCGAACTATTAGAGACTCGGCCGAGAAACCTGCACTAAGGTTCCTCGGGTCTGTCTTCATATTTTTTCTTATAGTTGTGTTCATTATGTTTGTTGGGTGTGCAGGGGCCCGGCCTCGGGGACAACTTGTCCACCAGCAGAATCCAGGCATATACAGGTTAAAATTACAAGCGTCTAGTCCGTCATTCATAATCCAGCCGTCGTCCATTAGAGAATATCCGCGTCCATAATCCAAAGACCTATTCCATTTCCATATAACAGCATTAGCACCAAATTCAAAAAGACAAAAGTATACATAAACATAGGCTTGTTTCCTGCAAGAGAGAAGCGGTCAACGGTTTTCAATGATGCCGGCAAGACATCATGATGTTCCAAAAATATCAAATCCGTATCGCTGATCAGTATTCTTAATCCATAATATTCGTTATAGAGTCGTCATCTAAAAAAAAAGATGTATCTCAGTCACGCTTTGATTGTGACTGTTCATATGAGTACCATGAGGATCTTGAAGTACATGGGTTCATGGCCGAAGGTTGACGCGACACCAAATGACGGCTTCTGATTGGACAGAGCAGCCGAAAATGCATCTAACAGGCAAGAACGAATATAATAGATGCAGCATCAAATGGAGGTTTCTGATTGGACAAGAGCATCTTGAATTGTGAACATACCCAACGCAGCTCCCCCAGCTTGGGTATAATGTAACATTGGGGAGAATAAACTATATGAAAACTTCTGAAGGTGTTGATCTTTCTTTCTCTCATTTGTGACGTCACTTCCGGTGATGACGTCACCTTCATGAAGACTGAAGGGCCAATGGTTAAAGCATGTGCGTGTGATTGGATGGTGGACAATGCGTTAAGGCGTTACGATATGGCATTGAGGCATTTGCTAGGGCGTTATGGCGTTAAGATAAGGCTTTAAGGCATGAGGACAGGGCGTTAAGTCGTTAAGATAGAACGTTATGGCGTTACTGTAAAACTCTCCACAAGGTCATAGGACAAATATATTGGGTTGCTGCTTTCTCTGCTACCTAAGGGGGCAACTGGACTTTAAATACGCTTTCTCTACTACTGATGACGTCACATTAGTCTACCACACACGGCACAATAGCGGCCCATTAGAAGCTTCACCATGACCACCATACGACCCAATCGGGCTACGGATAATCCATCTCGACCCCAAAACGTCCGCTCCAATGCTCTTTTTCCACTGCGCATGCGTGCCATAGCCTTACTTCCTTGACATACCGCTCCAGTCGGACGCTCCCCCACAACTGATTCAATATGACACTCTACACGACCCATTTGGACCAAGGATTATCCATCTCGTCCATTCCAATGCCCTTTTTTCCACTGCGCATGCGCAGATGAGCGGTATTACCACAACACACCACTCCAGCCGGACTCCGACTCACGAGTGCTTAAATTTGACACCTCACATGACCCATTCGAACAAGGGATAGTCCGCCTCGACCCCAACACTTCCATCTTAGGCCTGCCTATGCACTGCGCATGCGCACGATAACTTTTCAGGGAGAGCCACCCATTGGCCTCGAGACTTCGCCCCCTCGTATTCTAGAGCGTGAGACAGAGAAAAAAGTACCCACACCCCAGGTAAAATTCACAAGCAAAAAAATGACCATCCCCACCTCAATACTCGTACTCTAAACATGCATTCCCGGAGATGCCTATCAACATTGAAGTAACTGAAGGGGATCTGGGTCAACCTCCCCAAAGCGCATGCTCCGTTTCACAGGCTCACTCCACTTATGTCCCTGACCTTTACTACGTTGCTATGACGTATAGGGGAAAACCCACGTTCGCACGGTTCAGTTTGAATCCAACCGAACAACTCCTTCAGATTTGCACATGAGCGACCTACTTTTCATATGCTCTGTCCAGATAAGCAGGGAAAATAATCTCCAGATAATTCTTTTTAACGGTAGGTCAACAGAGGTATTATGCAGACTTGAAAAGTAATCGAAATGTTCGGCAAACATCTATTTTACTATATATGACCGAGAATCCTGTCCAAAAATCTGACTGGTGGCTGGGGTATTATTAGACCCCCAGCGAGGTGGTTGGATCGGGGGGCCTATTAATCGAGGGGCGTGACCTTTGACCCCTGCGTATGGAGATTCCCGGACATTCACGGAGATTTTAACATTGAAGTAACTGAAGGAGATCTTCGGGCTTATTTAGGAGTTATCGCCCCTGAATAGGTACGAAGATGCCGTTTTGTTACTGCTCTCCTGTTTTAGCCACAGGCCCGCACAACAAGAGATTTGGAGGGGGGGGGGTGTGGCATTAGGGTGAAGTGTCGAAATATGGGGCCTCTATATATAACCCCATGCTTTATATAAAAAAACACGAAGGTCTGAAACGGACTTTGGGTGAATCGAGAAATAAACGGTTTATCGCCAAACAAAATTCATCAGCATATTCTACAAGTATCACTTTATATATTTCCGTCGTCAAATTAGTAAATTTGTGCAATTTTTTACCTTTGCCGGGCGATTCAAAATCCAACCAGACTGTCCATCCATCTAGGAACAGCCCGATTATGGCGGGCTTCGTTCTCAATTCTGATTGGTCAATCGCACCAGCTGATCTGTGCGTGACCTCTCTTGCTGGAGGCGTGTCACGCCTGACCAATCAGAATCGAGAACGAAGCCCGCCATAAGAACGGCTGTTCCTAGATGGATGGACAGTCTGGTTGGATTTTGAATCGCCCGGCAAAGGTAAAAATTGCACAAATTTACTAATTTGACGACGGAAATATATACAGTGATACTTGTAGAATATGCTGATGTATTTTGTTTGGCGATAAACCGTTTATTTCTCGATTCACCCAAAGTCCGTTTCAGACGTTGGTGTTTTTTTATATAAAGCATGGGGTTATATATAGAGGCCCCATATTTTGACACTTCACCCTAATACCCCCCCACCCACCAAATCTCTTGTTTTGCGGGCCTGTGGTTTTAGCTGTAGCCACATGTAGTCACATTCAATGCAATAGCTTGCTGCTGGTAGTTCACATTATAATTTACATTCACCATCATTTTCCCTTTAGGATTTAAGCAGATGGCTCTTTTCAGAATCATCCAGAGTTTCACAGTTACTAAAGATCAACTTGTCGCAGGTCGCACCCCAGCCTCCCGTCCCCACCCTCCCCCGCCACACCACCCCACAATCGCCGCCATATTTGAGTAACTTAACTCTGAGTTGGTATTCAATATAGACAAACAGATTTTTATTTCTCTGAAGTCAAACAAAGCACTGATGAATACTTCTATTCTGCTTTAATACTATATTGAGGATCATTTGCTAGACTCTTCATTGCAGCATTCGCCAAAACAGGGCACCGCACAGCAAATGTCGCCGGTTGGATGGGCTGAATCGGCGCAAGTGTCTGTCCATGGCGTTGGTAGCTGAAGCCGCTGATAACCGCTTTGTTGACACCAGCTCGGGGGCGTGCACGTACCTGGAATCTCACATGTTCCACAGATCGGTCCTGTGATGCGTTAAGAAAGAAATCTGGGCCTATCATTATGAGATTTTGAACAAAGTTTGGAAACAGATTTATCAATGAAAGCTTTATGTAACAAACTTACCAAAGCAGATGTGTGACAAACTTGGGACAGCAGATTTATCGTTGAAGGCTTATGTAAAAGTTATGAAAGTAGATGTAAATAACAGAGAAAGTAAAGTACGTTTACCAATGAAAAGTTACGGCATACAATCGATAGTGCACCTCTAGGGGTACTCTCTCTCTCTTGGAGGTATACAAGGGCTATCTCGGAGTTAAAATAGAGGGTTTCCCTATGAATTCGTTTTCTGTGGCCTACATATCTTTATTTTCCTTTCTTTCTTTCATCGCACGGAACAACCAAATAACCACAGAACACATCAAGCTACCGATCCAAAGTGTGTGACAGTTAGTACCGGAACAGATGTTGAAGAACATTCTGCACTGTTGTACATAGATTTCCGATATCATGTATATCCGTTTAATTGTAATTTGCTATATGTTTATCCCTCTAGATGCAATATAGATACGCCAGGTAGTCTAATCGACTAACATAAAAACAGTTCAGCACTTCATAGTTTAATTTTGTCTAACTTTCACCTAAAGCACGCATGTACAGGTTGTGAGAAGCAGTAACTTTCACACTTTATTTCCTTGAATGACGAAACTATGGGTTATACGAGTATGATTCTTGTGTGGATATAACCACCAACATCCCTAACGTTCAGCAGTGAAATATAGTTTATTATAAAATAATATTTTGGAACTTTATCTAGGAACCACAAAGCACGGCCAGGTAGACAGATGATCCCGAGTGGAGCCTTTTATACCTCCAAGAGCAAGCGAGTACCCCTAGAGGTGCATTATCGATTGTACGCCGTGAAAGTTGTGCTATCAACCTAACAATACAGATGTCTGACTTCTTGTCAGTATACTCCGGCATCTCTTTTCGCCACCATTGTACGGAAGCATAGACAGGACATGGGTGAAAATTATTTTTTCGTCCACGAAATTATCTCCGACCCGGAGAATATTATCTCCGACCCGGAGAAAATTAACTCCGAACCCAAGATACATCTCCCACCCGGAGAAACTTATCTCCGACCCCGAGATACATCTCCGGCCCGGAGATAATTGACCAATGAGAGTCGAACTGTGGTAACGATTGCTGCAACACGAAATCAGCTCTATCATTGAGATATATCAGCTGTAAGAATGAGATATATCAGCTGTAAGAATGAGATATATCAGCTGTAAGAATGAGATATATCAGCTGTATAAATGAGAGATTTATTATTATTTTAAATAGCTCCGTATTAGATCCTAATCTAGAGCCAGAGACTGGTTTCAAGGATACGGTTAGAGCTGCAGCAGACCAGGTCTGGATCAATGGCCTGACATTCGGGGTCGAACTGGGGAAGCTGCATGCCGCTCGGGGGACCACAGTAGCTGTTACCTGCCTGCACACAAATACCAGGTTCACATGCTTTGCCACACTCTGTAACTGGAGTAAAGGATAAGGAAAAGAAAAACAGACAGACGCGAAGTTTGATGACATGTTCATGAATAAGTTATAATCGCCTTCTATCATGAAAAAAAATAAAATAAAATAAATTCAGAGAAACCCTATATGATTGACAAGAAGTATCAATGTATCTTGACCGCCGGTTGAACAAATTAATCCGATTTGGATTGCGCGATTTGATGCATGTCGTATGCCAAAAGTAAAATTCCCGTTCAAATTAATCCGAAATTCTCACTTTAAGTACCTAGGCTAGGCGACGCGAGAGCATCTTCACAAGTCCAGGTAAATCCTAACTACATGTACTATTATTTGTTCTCTCTAGCGGTTCCCAGCGGAGACCCGCGCAAATACTTATAATGCAATTTTAAGATTTAAATCTGCAGAAATGTGACTCTCTTGACGAGCCCAAGGGGGCCACTGGCATTCTACATTCGACACGGTCTCGTACGAGGTGGTAGGACATAGTATACCTCGAAGGGAGAAATACAACGAGGACTATGAGAGCGGAAACGCATCCTATAGCATGCTAACCCTCACGTGCGGCGGATCACGGTTTACACCCTACACCAGTAATTCGCGAGGTACCATGACTTCGACGAAGTATGCCGAGCGGTCGCGAATGCGGCATTCTACTGCTGTTCTAGCAGTAAATGTTTACAAATGAAATGGCTGCACTCATGTGACGTCACGATAATGTCTCGTGTCGTGTCGTATTTGCATTTTAGAACGATTTTATTTTTGTGGAGGTTCGATATTTTATACAGACATAGACTTGAAAACAATAGAACGTATAGCATTCCAATCTAGGTAAACCAATATGGTAAATCAGGGGAATACCATCTGGACGTAACGCTATGAAAACTCGTGCGAAATGTTCGCCGATATTCTACTAGATCCCATAATAAGCCAATCACGACCATTTCAACCTTTTCGCTCTGACAATGATTGACGTTTACTTTAAGGAGATTAACATCTTCGCACGGCACAATCTTTTTATATTTTCTACCCCTAACAAAGCCAGACTTTTCGGCGGGAGTAAACTGTTTGATGTTTACGGACCCCGTCTGGAAATGATGCCATATTTGGAAACTGTTTCAGGATAATGTTTATATAGCTACCGTGTGTAATTACTGTGGGCGTGATTTTGAAATAGTTACAACCAGCTATCCATCTGATTGGCTAACAATAGTAGTTTCAACTCGCACGGGATTTATATAGGGCTGAATTCAGATATAATATTCCGTGATATTATATCCGAGTTTACTGAGATTGATAGCATTCCAGCCCTTCGGTACACAATAATGAAAACTTCATAACAAACTAATAAACCGATACGGTACTATTAATTAATTTTAGGCCTGTCGCTCAGTCGCGTTTGGCTTGTATATAGATTTCACAGCGACTCTAGCCCGACCTATACTTGAAGGATACTTTGTTGGGACATCGCCAATGACACCATGGCCAAAACAAACCCTCCAATCGTCAGGGAGATCTCCATGTCCTTGTCCTTGTTCTTGAAGATATGCTTGGCTGCAAACAAAAACCGTTCAAAGAAAGGGGTGATTCTTCACAAAAGAAGAAGAAGAAGAAGAAGAAGAAGAAGAAGAAGAAGAAGAAGAAAAAAATGTGTTTCATACATGTACAGGCAAAATACCCAGGATCTAAACTGTAAGTTCTCACAGTCCAATGCAATCTAGCCCCAGAACTCACTTTAGGTCAGATACGTTTCTCAAATTCGTGCCTTTAGGAAGGTAGGTAAGAGTAGCCTCGCCGTTCTTTGATTCTTTCTCTCAAACAATCAGTTTTTATCATTAAATCAGTATAACTATAACTGTAACAATTAATATAACACAGTGTGAACGTTCCAGCAATCTTATTCTTACCTCACTTCAGACGTCGATGGCCGATATGCACGGGAACTTGTCAGTCCGTATTCACTACCGCCTGGTTGATATTTCCTATTCTCCGCAAGGTTGACACCAGACGTTATAAAGAGTCAAAACTCCTAGCCATTACACTAAATCGAATTATTTTCTTCATTTTTTAAGCTTCTGTAGTTTCACGCATGCGTATAGCAGCTAGCTGGATTTTTTTCTCAATTAATACAAGGCTTTATGGTTTAACCCTTCAGCGAGTCACGCATATAGTATTATAGCACTTCTTTCTCAGCTAATACGGGGTTTTATGAATTAACCCTTTAGCGACGACAAAAGACCATCGAGCGTCCCTCCACCTTGGGCCTGGTTCAGCCAATATAAAAACTGAATTGACTAAAACATTCTCTTACACGTCTTGTTTTCCACTTTTGTGTGTGAATTTCACTGCAGCATATCTCACAGATGTTCATACTCTCTAAAAAAAAGTTGAGTGAAATTTTCACTCAAGTAAGAGTGGAAATTCATCCAACTCAAAACTTGAGTGAGATTTTCACTCAACTTGAGTTAAATGCACTCAACTTGAGTGACATTCACTCAAGCATAAGAGTGGAAATTCATCCCACTCAAGTTGAGTGAACTTGAGTGGTTTTAACTCAACTTGGATGAAAAGTAACTCAAGTTGAGTGAAAAGTAACTCAAGTTTGAGTGAACAGGAACATTTCACTCAAGTTTTTTTTTGGAGAGTAGTAATGAAATTCTGTTAATAAATATAGTAAATAACCGCTCCCCACTCCAGCCATGCACCAACTCCTCCACCAAGGTACCCTAAAATATTGGCTGTATATGTATTAACCATCTCCGCTCCATCACACATCTCTACCGAAATAATCGGTTATAAGTATTAACTATTTATCAGTTAACATCTACATCTAACAGCTAATTAAATCTCGACGGAGATTTACCTGGGCCTGCATGGAAAGAGTGGACGCAAACCGCCTTTTCTTCCAGAGTTGCATTGCATGTATATTGCATCTTCATTTTATCCAGTCAATTTCTACGTTCCCACTTCGAGAACGAGTTCAGAAGTGGCAGACGCTAACTGAATAAACCTGAAGATATCCGATAAGTCACTCAAGATGAGGATAGCCGACAGTAGTATAGAAAACCCTTTTAACCCCTTATTTTTCCGGGGGAGATAACTCTTGCATCCACCAGACCAAAAACTTCCTCCAGCACAGAAGAGTTCCAATCTAGGGGGAGGTAACTCTGGGTGACTATAGTTCCGGCAAAGGGCCCCTGGGCATGTATTCTTCCGCGGTGATGCGGTCTGGCGGTGATGCGGCCGCGGGAAAAAGTTTCCGCGGAGAAAAAGTAGTCCCCAGACTTCAAATACGCTGCATGGTCCGATTGGGTCGAGTGAGATATCAAAGTGAAGCATTCGTGAAGGGGCATCCAGTCATGGGTGGGTGCATGTAAAATTAGGATTTTTTCCCGAAACTATAAAAAGCGGAACACGGACTTTACCCCTAAAATAGGGGAAAACACCTATCAACCCTAGCCAAAAGGGCTAATATCGGTCCCCGGGCTTGTTGGGACCTGCCTATCAAGTCAATGGGGTGGGTGCATGTAAAATTAGGATTTTTTTCCGAAAATATAAAAAGCGGAACACGGACTTTACCCCTACAATAGGGATCTGTATTATACAATATATAGGAAAATGCCTGTATGGCGGGAGGGGTGATCAAATTTTGTTTGTTTGCTTTACTATGGCTTGTGGGGTCTCGTTTTTCTCGTCTCGCCAAGAAAATGACAATGGGAAGGGTCCCGGAGCGAATCGGTGAAATTTTTGGGAAAAGTCACCGAGGTCTGTATATAGGCCTATAGGCTGACTATGGTGGTATAGGTCCAACCTGGGAAATTCACACACGTTCATTGTGATATGGGTTGCTTGGATTTGTTTTTCACGTCTCGTCATTTAGAACTCGATGGGAAGGGTCCCGAAGCGAAACGGTGAAATTTTTGGAAAAGTACCATATAGCCCATATAGCTCCATACTGGCTATATGGGGGTATAGGTCCATCCTGAGAAATTCACACCCGTTCATTGTGATATGGGTTGTTTGGTCTTGTTTTTCACGTCTCGTCATTTAGAACATGATAGGAAGGGTCCCGGAGCGAAACGGTGAAATTTTTGGAAAAGTACCATATAGCCCATATAGTCTCATACTGGCTATATGGAGGTATAGGTCCAACCTGGGAAATTCACACACGTTCATTGTGATATGGGTTGTGGGGTCTTGTTTTTCTCGTCTCGTCATTTAGAACACGATGGGAGGGTCCCGGAGTGAAACAGTGAAATTTTTGGAAAAAGTACCATATAGCCCATATAGCTCCATAGGTGGCTATGGGAGGGATAGGTCCATCCTGGGAAATTCACACACGTTCATTGTGATATGGGTTGTGGGGTCTTGTTTTTCACGTCTCATCATTCAGAACACGATGGGAAGGGTCCCGGAGCGAAACGGTGAAATTTTTGGAAAAGTACCATATAGCCCATATAGCTCCATACTGGAGCTCAGAAGTTCTGATTTTCTAGATATTCCATGGAATTGTCACTAATTCTTCGAAATGCAGTGACGCCCGTCAACGCTCGTAGTTACGCCTTAACGCTCTAACATAACGCCTTGACGCCATGATATAGACCGGAGAGAGAACAACAACAACAACACGGATGACACTTGAGAGAACAACAACAACAACAAGTTTTTTTTCATATAGTTTATTTTCCCCAATGTTACATCATACCCACGCTGGGAGAGCCGCGTTGGGTATGTTTACAACTCAAAAAGACTCTTGCCCAATCAGAGGCAACCATTTGCATCTGACATATTCGTTCCTGTCCGTTAGATGTATTCTTGTCCAATCAGAAGTCGCCATTTCAGAAAGATTCATCTTCGGACATGTTCGCTCTGAACCGTTTATTCTAATCATCGTCGGACAGGCCTGGATATTCTTCGGGCAGCATGTCCTGAAACAGTTGTTTGCGCATTCTGATCGCATTTTCCAGGGCCTCGGTTGATGGTAGCCCCATAGCCTCTTCCAAGTGACGCTTGGTCTTCATGATGGACCTGTGCGTGGGGTCGCCTTTCATTTCAAGCGGTAGTAAGGTATAGTGTTCATAGATCGCCATGGCTGTTTTCCTGATGCGGGGCGCATTTGGGTGTACGTCTGTTATAAATTATCCTCTCCGGCGTCCTCGATCGCTGCAGCGTAAGTATTGATAGCTGCTGTCAAAATACGATCCCAGAAGGTAGGTTCTGCCTCACTTTCCACGGACGTAGGCTGACTATCTGAGGTCAAGCTCTCCGTATCACTAGATAGACTCTCAACAATCTCTGTTTCGGTATCAGTCGATACACTCTCAGCAGTCTCTGTATCAGCATACGTCTCAACGGACTCCTCGGAGTCTTCAATCCCATGTATATTTTTCTGGTATCGCATCATATCGTAATGTCTGGTGAACGTGCGTTCGCACTCAGAGCAAGTATAAGCCATGTTGACGGTTGAACGTCGACTGTGTGTGCTTTTGGAAATAAGCTTGCTTTTATAGACAGTAACGCCCATCAACGTTTAGCTTAACGCTTCAACGCCCTGGTGAATTAGCTCAGAAGCTCTGATTTTCATGGAATTTACACCAATTCATCGAAATGCAGTGACGCCCGTCAACGCCGGTCGTTACGCCTTAACGCTCGTCTCAACACCTTAACACACTTTATTAACGCTTTAACGTCGTTTAATGATGCGTCCGAACAAATGTTTCTTTTGTGCTATTGCTCTGACATACGCCGATTTCCAGTTCATGCCCGAGGTTTTCAACATCGACGCTGTTCTTTCAATTTCCATATGGACAGGGTCCTTATCCAACAATTTCATATGGGTCACGAGGTCGACATACCGCTGACGTAAAGCCCGTCGTAGTCTGGGTGCCAATTCGACCCATACATAAGGACTGATGAGGGACACATGTTCATTCCTATATGTACAGACACCACCACCAACACCACCACCACACACTACCACCACACACACACACACACAAACCACCACCACATTCCACCACCACCAACACCACCGCCACCACCGAGCGTTGACGGGCGTCAACGCCCGGTGGTGGTGGTGGTGGGAGCTCCCGTGTGGCAGAGCTCTTGGATTGGAGCTCTTGGAGATCAAAGCGTGAGGAGCTCAGAGCTCAGAAGTGACATTTGCATATGACCTCCGTGAGGTCACTTCCGCTTCCGTTCACGTGACCGGGACTGACCTTTGACCCCTGCACGCAATGTACAGACCCCACCATCAACACCAACACCACACACTACCACCACACACACACAAACACACACCACCACCACATTCCACCACCACCACCGCCACCACCGGGCGTTGACGGGCGTCAACGCCCGGTGGTGGTGGTGGGAGCTTCCGTGTGGCAGAGCTCTTGGAGCTCAAAGTGTGTGGAGCTCAGAGCTCAGAAGTGACATTTGCATATGACCTCTGTGAGGTCACTTCCGCTTCCGGTCACGTGACCGGAACTGACCTTTGACCCCTGCGCGCAATTTTTATCCGGTATTGTTAGCGCGCGCAGGGGGCAAAGGTCAGTTCCGGTCACGTGAACGAAAGCGGAAGTGACCTCACAGAGGTCATATGCAAATGTCACTTCCGAGCTCTGAGCTCCACAGGCTTTGAGCTCCAAGATCTCCGATCCAAGAGCTCTGCCACACGGAAGCTCCCACCACCACCACCGGGCGTTGACGCCCGTCAACACCCGGTGGTGGCGGTGGTGGAATGTGGTGGTGGTGGTGGTGGTGTGTGTGTGTGTGTGGTGGTAGTGTGTGGTGATGGTGTTGGTGGTGGTGTCTGTACATATAAGTGGCAATACACTTGCTTTTATAGACAGTAACGGCCGTCAACGCTTAGCTTAACGCTTCAACGCCCTGGTGAACTAGCTCAGAAGCCCTGATTGTCATGGAATTGCCTCCAATACATCGCTGCTCGGAAGTGACGTCATCGTACGCAGGCGCACACACACATGCCCGTACGGGCTATAGGGTACACCAGGGTGTGGGTGCACCAGGTATGTGTGTGTGCGCCTGCGTACGTAGACGTCACTTCCGAGCAGCGCAGGGTCAAAGGTCACTTTCGGTCACGTGGTCAAAGGTCACTTTCGGTCACGTGACCGAAAGTGCACTCAGAGTTCAAAGGTTAATCGGCCTCCAAAACCCCTTTATCGCTCGTTAAGGCGCTGAGACGGGCGTTAAGGCGTAAAGATATGGCGTTAAGGCATTGAGACGGGCGTTAAGTCGTAACGACGGGTGTTGACGGGCGTTGAGACGGGCGCTAAGGCTTAACGACGGGCGTTGACGGGCGTCACTGCATTTCGATGTATTGGTGGCAATTCCATGAAAATCAGGGCTTCGGAGCTAGTTCACCAGGGCGTGGAAGCATTAAGCTAAGCGTTGACGGGCGTTACTGTCTATAAAAGCAAGTGTATTGCCAAAACACGCACAGTCGACGTTCAACCATCAATATGGCTTATACTTGCTCTGAGTGCCAACGCACGTTCACCAGACGTTACGATATGATGTGACACGAGAAAAATATACATGGATTGAAGACTCCGAGGCACAAGAAGCCGATACAGAAATTGATGAGAGTCTATCTACTGATAAGGAGAGCTTGACCTCAGATAGTCAGCCTACATCCCAGGAAAGTGAGATTGCTGAGAGTCTATATACTGATACGGAGAGCTTGACATCAGATAGTCAGCCTACATACCAGGAAAGTGAGGCAGAACCTTCCTTCTGGGATCGTATTGTGACAGCAGCTATCAATACTCATGCTGCAGCGATCGAGAACGCCGGACAGGATAACTTACAACAGCCGTACACCCAAATGCACCCCTGCATCAGGAAACCAGCCATGGCGATCTATGAACAGGGTCCCTTACTACCGCTTGAAATGAAAGGCGACCCCACGCACAGGTCCATCATGAAGACCAAGCGTCACTTGGAAGAGGATATGGGGCTACCACCCACTGAGGCCCTGGAAAATGCGATCAGGATGCGCAAACAACTCTTTCAGGACATGCTGCCCGAACAATATCCAGGCCTGCCCGACGACGATTAGGTCACACCGAGCAAAGGTGAAAGTTTCTGAAACGGCGACTTCTGATTGGACAAGAGCAGCCGAGAATACATCTAACGCAGTAACGGGCAAGAACGACTATGACTGATACAGCGCCAAATGGCGGCCTCTGATTGGACAAGAGTCTTCTTGAATTGTGAACATACCCAACGCGGCTCCCCCAGCGTGGGTATGATGTAATGGAGGGGAGAATAAACCATATGAAAAAACAAACATATTGTAGTTGTTCTCTCATCTGTCATCCTTGTTGTTGTTATTTTTCTTTCATCTGTGTATATCATAGCGTCAAGGCGGTATGCTAGGGCGTTAAGGCGTAACGACGGGCATTAAGGCGTAACGACAAGAGCTCGGAACTCGGGGATGGAGTAGTCGGAAGCTCGGAGCTCGGGGCCCCAAAATTGTTGCTTTCTATACTACTTCTAAATGTAAGATGAGGACCCGGATGTAAAACACGGTCCATTTGACCAGGTATGGGCCCTCAATCACTCGACAAACCTCCACGAATCCCCAAAATGCTTGCTTTCTATACTATGGCCAGACTGCGCATGCGCAAAATGATGAGAACGGACGATACATTAGTCCAGTCGGATCCCACTCACAAAAAAATGAGCACCCCCCATACCCAATACAGGCATTTTCCCGTATATTGTATAATACAGGCCCATATTGTAGAGGTAAAGTCCGTGTTCCTCTTTTTATATTTTCGGGGACAAATCCTCATTTTACATGCACCCATCCATGACTTGATAGGCAGACCCCGATAAACCAGGAACCGATATTCGCCCTTTGGCACAGGGTTGATAGGAGTTTCCCCCTATTGTAGGGATAAAGCCCGTGTTCTGTTTTTATATTTTCGGGGACAAATCCTCATTTTACATGCACCCATCCATGCACCCAGACCCTCATAGGCCCGGGGACCGATATTAGCCCTTTTGGACAAGGTTGATATGGGGTTTCCTCTATTGTAGGGGTAAAGTCCGTGTTCCGCTTTTTATATTTTCGGGACAAATCCTCATTTTACATGCACCCACCCATGACTTGATAGGCACACCCCGATAAGCCCGGGGACCGATATTAGCCCTTTTGGACAAGGTTGATAGGGGTTTTCCTCTATTGTAGGGGCAAAGTCCGTGTTCCGCTTTTTATATTTTCGGGACAAATCCTAAATTTACATGCACCCACTCCCCACCCTACCTCTCTCACCAGGGTCCGATATTAGCCCTTTGAGATAGGGTTGATAGGAGTTTTCCCCTATTGTAGGGGTAAAGTCCGTGTTCCGCCTTTTACATTTTCGGGGACAAATTCTCATTTTACATGCACCCACCCATGCACCCACACTTCGATAGGCCCGGGACCGATATTAGCCCTTTTGGACAAGGTTGATATGGGGTTCCCTCTATTGTAGTGGTAAAGTCCGTGTTCCGCTTTTTATATTTTCGGGACAAATCCTCATTTTACATGCACCCACCCATGACTTGATAGGCAGACCCCGATAAGCCCGAGGACCGATGTTAGCACTTTTGGACAAGGTTGATAGGGGCTGTCCTCTATTGTAGGGGTAAAGTCCGTGTTCCGCTTTTTATATTTTCCGGACAAATCCTAAATTTACATGCACCCACTCCCCCACCCTACCTCTCTCAGCAGGCCCCGATAAGCCAGGGCCCGATATTAGCCCTTTGAGATAGGGTTGATAGGAGTTTTCCCCTATTGTAGGGTAAAGTCCGTGTTCCGCTTTTTATATTTTCGGACAAATCCTAAATTTACATACACCCACTCCCCCATCCTACCTCTCTCACCCCGATAAGCCCGGGGACCGATATTAGCCCTTTGGAATAGAGTCGATAGGAGTATATTCTAGGGTAAAGTCCGTGTTCCGTATTTTATATCTGAAGAAATTTTACATGCACCCACTCTGCCTCTAGAGGGCAGCACCATCGATGCCAAAGGGGAATCCCCTTTTTGTTTGTTTATTTTTATTGTCTTTTCGGCAACCTCCGTGTCTCTTGGGTCACCTCCGTGTCTTTTCGGTGACGTCCGTGACTCTTCGGGCACCTCCGTGTCTCTTCGGTAACCTCCGTGACATCTTCGGGCACCTCCGTGTCTCTTCGGTGACCTCCGTGACATCTTCGGTAACCTCCGTGTCTCTTCGGGCACCTCCGTGACATCTTCGGTCACCTCCGTGTCTCTTCGGTCACCTCCGTAACTACCCGGCTGTTCCCGTGTAAACTCCGATGTACCCGTATGGAACACACAGCTAAAGGACCCGGATATAAGTCCCCGGATGTAAACCACGGATGAACAGGTCAGTACACGCATTCCTATCATTCAATATGACCTTGAACTATCACCTGGTCTCCCCGTGATGGAAAAAACCTCAAATACAAGTGGGTACAGGCATCCCATCAATGGTATTGCTAAAGGACCCGGATATAGGTCAATCCTTGCGAACGTGCAACAATGTTGCAATTCGGGGAGCCAAGTGTTCGGCACGTGACAACCCCCAACCCAAGCAGACGTGAGCGAAATTCTGGCGGGAAAACCCCCACAGACAGGTCAGTACATGGCCTATCATGTTCCCACGGACCTCACCGAAAAGACACGGACGTACCCATCGGACCTCACCGAAAAAACACGAAGGTGAACGACATTGTAGGGAAAACCCCCACAGACAGGTCAGTACATGTCCTATCAGGTTCACAGGTCACGCCCCATTCACGCAGACCGGAAGTGATGTCATACACATGCGCACTCCCCGTGATGGAAAACCCCCAGCCCTAACATGTCTAAACATGATCCAAGGTCAAAGACAAGATGAAAGGATACAGGTCAACTCAAGTGCACTCATTGACCTTTGACCTCTGTCACGCGATATGCAAATTTCTGAGGTCAAAGGTCAATGTGACTCGAAATCCTCACTATATACTACTAGCGTATCTAATTCCGCTTAAGCCGGTTCTAGTGGCCGTGTGGATACTTCATAGTCTCCACATCGATATCTGCAACAAAAGCGCGGCTGAGATTCTCAGGCTACGCCCGAAAATCCACCGTATTCTCGGATCTGAATGTGACGTGCCGAGGGATGCTTTCCTTTAGATTCATATGGTTGATTTTTAGTCACCAGACGTCGTCAATTTTTTCCACCTCTTCCATATCCCTCCAATTTACGCTCAAGCGGTACATCACGTTCTTGGGACAATGCTAGACACCTTCGACTGTATCAGTCCCACCATCAGCTCCACAACCCGAATCTGCTTCACAGCCGCCGATACCAGGCGTACCACCATCAGCCCCGCAGCGAGTCGCAGTCGAAGTCCTGAAGAGCCTACCCGTCCCGTTTCACAGGGGTAATTTGTTGCAGGAGCGATGAAGTCGAACCCCTCGTCCAGAACTGAATGGTTCCTGACACCCACATGGTGCATTTGGTGGATGATATGGTACGTCAACGCAAGTCACAGGCCTGTACACCCCCTCTCTCCACAACCACCACCACCACCATTGATGGCAAGCAGTTGCACAAGACGATCATCGACGTGGAAATTATCTTATGGACGACGGCTGAATATTGAATATCGGATCTGACGCCAGTGATGGACTTGGATGCAGCAGCAGCAGATGCCCCTAACATCTCCCCAAGCATAACGTCTACCGAGATCTGTGACACGCTTGCTCGCACCACGCCAGTCAAGACGCCAAATACAGACATCCGAGGCATAAAAAAAAACGGTTGTTAAAACCAGCATGTGCGGCGCGTACTGCACGAGATGTGACTTCTGTCTGCTTTCATAGTGTCGGAGTTTACTTTTCAGGATATTGGTCTCACAGTTTAATATAACTTAGTGCTGTTTATGAAATAATATGAAAACATAACTTTGAAACCCGATATTTTGAGAGCACCCGTATGCGCAGTGTGTACTACGCGAACTGTGTCCATATAAAATATAAAACTTTCGAGTAAAGCAATGTGGTTGTCACGTGAGACGTGACGTGTACAACGTGAAAACTTATAGCTTGATGACTCATGGCTTTAGACGGATAAAACATCATGCTTCGAACGTTAGGGCTTGCAAGACAAACGACTCTTTTGGGTTATCTTTAAAACAATCAAATGATACCCTATCAGTGCTATGTACACAGCTATGTGGACTATTATACCAAATAAGCTGGGGGGGGGGGTCATGCCCGTCTTTAACGAGATGCACATTCAACGGGGCCAACGGAGAGGCAATCAAAAGACGATCTAAAGAAGCAGGAGGCGTCTTGGCCGTTAAATCTGCTCGAGCCATGGGTCAAATGAATAAAAGACCCTCAGTCCCGGAGAGGAGTGCTAGTCGAATTCCGACCAAGCGAACGGGTGCCATGTCCTTCTTCCATTCAGAGTCGTGCCCCTCCACCAACAGTGAATTTAATTCGTGGACCGTACCGACGACCCAGACCAGCGCCGAAGAGTCGTTAGGGTAGAGCATCATCACTGAGATGGGCCCTATCGATTTCGCCATCACCAACTCGAATACGGCGTGCGCCTGTGTCCAAAATCGTTAATGAGGACGGCACCAATCTCGAGAGTGGTAATCTCTGGCTCCACTCCCTGTGGATGTACTTCTCATTTAAGAACCCGTGAATGCCTCGACGAAGATGTACCCCCTATCGTGCCTACATCGAAGCTTTGTTGTCGTACCGAGAAACCAATTATTCTCACTTGACGGCGCCCTTGTTCTGCAGGCACAGGCCAGGATAATTGAAAACGGTCGACAGTGCCGGATGGATGAAACGGCAAGGTTTTACAGCGAACAGTCGATTGGTGAATCTCATGGGACTATACAGCGGATCTGTTTATGAAAAACCGCCACCTGTTGAACGAAGTGCTCATCAAACTCCGAGTGACGCGTACGACAGCGACCTTTGCCTTGATGTCCACCGTCGTAGCGCTCGACTATGAGATCGTCATTCAAGCGACCACCTCGTATGTCCGCAAAGTCAAGCCGAATCCAGCCGTGCAGTTTGGGCACATCAAACCTTGGGGGAAAAAGACAGCCCAATGTCCCATACGACGAGTACAAACCTGGGTGTTTTCCGTCTCATCTCAGAACCTGGTCACTAACCAAGAAAATTCAGTGTCCGGGGATTTCCCCAATCGACTGGCCATAGCCTGCGCGGGGAACACCTGTTTCAACAAGGCTTATGCGGACAACCTATTCTATTTCAAACAGTTTGTTGCTCTGCATTCGGACAAGCAGCAGATCCCGTACAACCAGATTTTAGACGACGCAATTAGCAGCACCTGTTTGCGGAGACGGGCCAAATCGACCAGGACGAAGAGAACCACATTGATTGGGATAAATGGTGATGGGTACACGTTGTTCAGATTCGACCTCACGCTACCTTAAACAACAACCATCAGCTGGGTCTCATCAAGAAAGGCATTTGCGGTTGGCAATTAACTTCGGATGCCCCTTTCCCAGTAACATAAATGTGAGTTGCTACACCAAGTTCGAAAACATTATTCGAGCGGAAAAGGGCCGAAATAGCGATGAACGCTACGTTAAACACTAACTCACTCACTCCACCTAACATAGACACAGACCATGTCTCAATCGTGCTCGAGAATGGTCCGTGGACACGGACTTCCTTTCAGTGGGTATTTGCTCGAGAACGTGTGTATCCCGCCGCGTATCTCATCAACACGGTCGCGATGTATGTGTCCCGGTCAACAATGGGTTGCCGTGTACTTGATAGAAGACCAGAGCGAGTACTTTGATCCTTGCGAACTGCCACCCATCCATCCAGACGTGACCGCCTTCATGGATGAAGGCACAAAGATCCAGTGTTAGAACAGTCAATTCTTACAAGGCCTTAGCAGTAGCGTGCGCGAACAGTACTGCCTGTTGTATCTCTATTTCATTTTGTGGTGGACTGATTCTACCTACTATCGTACAGATATTTGATGAGAATCCCCAGACAGAGAACCGAAATGTGCTGGTGTATGACTGCGTCGAAGACCATTTCAATAATCAAGCTCCATTCAGGGCTTAATATTGTGTGTATTCTGTAGAATAGGCGTATTTTAGGGGATGTCCACGCAAAGCCCCAACCAGTTTTGGGTGCAGCAGTGTTAAGCTAGGTGAACACTAACGGGGTTTTCACGGAGGTAGAATGTAAAGTCCGTGTTTCCGACTGGTGGGATCACTCCGTGTGAGCACTCCATTAGAGGGGGCTCTGACCCTGTTACATTTGACGTTGCTCGATAAATTTGTTGAACTCATACCAAACAGTTATCAAAATCGCAAGTGTATTTTAGTAGTCAGTCAGTGTTGTCTGGATCTGTGTTACAATTCCGTTTCTGTACACTAAGATTTCGCTTGAACAGAAATGTCGGATTCCAGTATAATAAGTCAGCCAATCAATGGACTGGAAAGTAGCCAACGGGTGGCATAGGATAGGCCCGAATGTAGTCAACCAATGTTTCAGGAAACAAACTAATGGAAGAGCTCTGCAGTGAAATAGAGAGACAATGAAATCGTCCAACAGACAAAATACATTGCATGACAAATCTCTCCAAATTTTCTCCTGCGCACCCGAACATGCCCTTTCTCTACTACTCCCCGAGTGCGTTTGCCCGTATTACCGGACCTACACCGATCAGGACATTGTATACAACGAAACCTCATTTACATCCATATGCTCACCACTATGAGTTAGCAGGCGCCTGGTCTGGAGTGCGCATCCGAGGGACTCTTTCGCTTTCTGTGCTACTCCATGCCTGTGTGTGCGCCTTTCATCGGTCAACCACCCGAGGCCTATTGTACACGAGAGCGTCAGGGTGCGCATCACAGTTTCGTAGGAATGACACCTCTCTGATTTTATAATAAGGAATTGGAGCGATATGCAAGAGGTGGGAAAAATTGACGACGTCTGGCGACTAAAGAGCAACCATGTGACTACAGGAAAGCTTCCCTCGGCACCTCACATTCAGACCCGAGAATGCGTTGGATTCTCGGACGTAGTCTTAGTATCTTAGCCGCGCTTTCCTTGCAGATACTCATGTGGAGACTATGAAGTATCTACACGACCCCTAGCACCGGCTTAAGCGGAATTAGATACGCTAGCTCGGGAACTGTGATGGCGGATCAGCTCAAAAAATAAGGTCTGGTGGAGTAAACGCATCAACACAGGGTAAACCTGAGTCTCGGAGACTAACAGTTCACCAGCAGAATCCTACCATAAACAGACCGACCGTTTTTGACCAAATCATAACTCTTCCTGCGTTTATAGTTGCTGATATCTATAGTACCATCCTGTTGGGTGTTGTCAGTCTTTCAAACCGGCCTATGCAAATTGATAACTGGGTTCGCCTACAGTCTAGCCGGGTTTACTGAGTAACGTTTCAATGGCTTCAGTTATGCTCCTTTGGTGAGCGTGAAAATCATGACTTATTTACGGCAACAAACTTTGACGAACACTAGTAGTTCAATGTTCCTGTTTTCTTCACCATTTTAAATTGACCGCTTGAGGTGGAAGACGAGACGGTGTATTTCATTTAAATCGCTCTTACAGATTTCTCTGGAAAATGTGCCGAATATGACCACCTTTCTACCTTTTAAGGGTTTTCCATGAATATTTTAGCAATTATAAAGGGTACTGCAAGGGTTTCGTTGTTTTACCACATCACTTGCCTTGGAGTAATGGTACACACATTCTCTTTGACACGATGGATATAATAGGTTTATGTAAAAGATTATTTAACTATGGGTGAGTGAGGGAATAGGATTTAACGTCGTTTTCAAGAATATTTCAGTCATATCACGACGAACCAAATAAGCACCACCCAGACTGTTGCTTCAAAGAATAAATCTTGGGAGCAACATGGAACCAGACACCGAGGACAGCACAAGGCACAGAAAGGACGTTTACAGTTGTGCAATAAAGACAAGTGATAAGTGCAATTATAGTGCTAGACACCACATTATCAAGTTCCGGTTGCTATAGGTGAACGGAGAGGAGATGAAATGGATAAGTCTAGAATGCACCCTAAGTACGACACCATGCCATCCAGATTGAAATCCAGTATGGCCCACATCTCTCCGAGCACTCCCACACGCATCCAAAATTGCTCCATTTCACTACTACTCCCCCAGTGCGCATGCGCGTATCACCGAACCCACACAGACCAGGGCTCTGTAGACTAGGAGAGTTCATTCACCCCCATATGCCCACCTTTATGGGTTAGTTCTCACTACTTACGTCTGTTACAGAAGTAAGCAATTGAAGAAGTAATGTACCGACTCTTCTGCATTTTATATTATCAATGTCTCCGTTTAAACAACATGTATCATATATTATACCTATAGGGGGACACGCTAACGAGCCTTGGGCTCATTGTGCCTCCATTCTAAACAGTGTTTGCAATAAATTTGTTTAAACCAACTTATGACGCCACAGTCACGTGGTTCTGTGTAGTAAGCGTAAAAAAGGTAACATTTTGCCGGGGGAGGTAACTCTTGCATCCGACAGGGGGCGCCACCAGCTCAAGGTTATGGATTGCATCAGCATTGGCTGGGTGCCAAGTTTTGACCACTATAGTTCTGGCAACCTTTGTATTCCTCCGCGGTGATGCGGTCATGTCTGGCGGTGATGCGGTCGCGGGAAAAAGCTTCCGCGGAGAAAAAGTAGTCCCCAGAACCATTCGTGAAGGGGCATCTGATGGGCTGGGTGCGGGGTTGAAATATCGTCATTCTGCGTATGCGCGGTGGACAAAGTGTATGGAAATAGACGGTTTGGGGTCTAGGGGAGCCCCTAATGGTCCGATTGGGTCAAATGAGGTATCAATGTGAAGCCTATGTGAGGGGGCATCCGATGGGGTGGGTGTGTTGTTGGAATATCGTCATTCTGCGCATACGCGGTAGACCAAGGGCATGGAAATAGACGTTTTGGGATCTAGGGGAGCCCCTAATGGGCCGATAGAGTCGTATGAGGTATCACTGTGAAGCCTATGTGAGGGGGCATCCGCCTGGACTAGTGGCTCGGGCGTTGTCAACACTCTGCGCATGCGCAAACAGAGAATTGTGGGAAAAGGGTATGGAAATAGACGTTTTGGGGTCTGGGTGGGCCACTAGTGGTCCTATGGAGTCGTATGAGGTATCAATGTGAAGCATTCGTAAAGGAGCATCCACCTGGACTAGTGTCTCGGCCGTTGTCAACATTCTGCGCATGCGCAGACAGGAAATTGTGGGAAAAGGGCATGGAAATAGACGTTTTTGGGTCTGGATGGGCCACTAATGGTCCTATGGAGTCGTATGAGGTATCCATATGAAGCATTCGTAAAGGAGCATCCACCTGGGCTAGTGTCGCGGCCGTTGTCAACATTCTGCGCATGCGCAGACAGGGAATTATGGGAAAAGGGCATGAAAATATACATTTTGGGGTCTATTTGGGCCCCTAGTCGTCCGATGGAGTCGGGTGAGGTATCGTTGTGAAGGATGCGTGAGGGGGCATCCGCCTGGACTAGTATGACGTGGAACTGACGTCATTCTGCGCATGCGCTGTTGACAAGGTGTATGGAAATAGACGTTTTGGGGTCGAGGTGGGTCCCTATTGGTCCAATGGAATTGAGTGAGGTATCGTTGTGAAGGATACGTGAGGGAGCATCCGCCTGGACTAGTGTGTCGTCCGTGTTCGACATTTTGCGCATGCGCAGATAGGGAATTGTGGGAAAAGGGTATGGAAATAGACGTTTTGGGGTCGACATGGGCCACTATTGGTCCTATGGAGTCGTATGAGGTATCAATGTGAAGCATTCGTGAAGGAGCATCCGACGGGATGGGTACGACGTGGAACTGACGTCATTCTGCGCATGCGCAGTAGACCAAGGGTATGGAAATAGACGTTTTCGGGTCTAGGTGGGCCACTATGGGTCCGATGGAGTCGTATGAGGTCTTATTTTAAAGCTCTCGTGAAGGGGCAGCCGCATGGACTAGTGTGTCGTCCGTGTTCAACATTCTGCGCATGCGCAGACAGGGAATTGTGGGAAAAGGGTATGGAAATAGACATTGTGGGGCCGACATGGGCCACTATGGGTCCGATGGAGTCGTATGAGGTCTTATTTTGAAGCTCGTCGTGAATCCGACTGGACTAATGGTTCGTCCGTGTTCAAGAGGCTGCGCATGAGCAGTCTGGTCGTAGTATAGAAATATACACATGGGCGTGTGTTTGGGGTACTAAACCCCATATGGGTCCATGGTTGAGGTTTGGTGGTGCGGGTTCTGCGCAAGTGTGTGTGACGGCACTTCCGGTTTCACTAAAACTACCTCCGAACACAGAAGAGTTCCAATTTTTCCTTAGCCTAGCGTCTATCCATTCTTCCGAAGCATCCATGTATAGTGGATGGTCTCCCACAATCTTATCATCTATTTGATTAGGTGTTGGACGAGTCTCTACTCGCCGTCTTCCTGGTCTTTACCCACACCTCGAACCTCACTTCACTCCACCTGTTGCTCTTGTAACTTGTAACTTCTCGTCAACAATTTTGTGCTGGAATGCCCACTCTTAACCTAGACCAAAACATGTACTTGGTCTGTGGGCTGATTTCATTGGCTCTCTATTTTACTGCAGTGCTCTTGCATTGTTTTCTAGGCATTGATGGGTTATATTTGACCCCATCCTAGGCCACTGATTGGCTATTTTTCTCAACCCATTCATTGACTGAATCCCCACATGTCCCACATTGGGCATTCATGCTCACACAGAAAACACGCAAGACAGATTTTTGAGATCTCATTTTTTATTCAGTGAACAACAACAACGTGAGAACAACCACGTGAAAAAACTGAAGCCCGGAACAGGGGGTTTTACGTGAAAAAATTTAAGCCCAGAACGGGACTTGTACATTGAAATGAACGGCAGCCCAGTCATATACGAGCACATCTCGGTCCTCGGCCTTGGGGTACTCGTCAAACATGTGGACGATCGTCTGCATGGAATGTCCCCGACATCGATGATACAGGTAAAACAAGCAATATTGTCCGCACACACACACTCTCTGTGCCTTGATCCATGAAGTCTGTTAAATCGGAATGCAGGGGTGGTAGGCCGTACGGGTAAAAGTATTCGCCCTGCTCTTCTGTCAAGTACATGGCCACCCAGTGTTGACCGGGTCGATCCATCGGGTCTGTATTCAGGACGTAAGCAGCAGGACACACACGGTCGAATGGGAACACGTCTCGGGCGAACACTCCTTGAAAGACCATGCGTGTCCCTGGATCATTCTCCAGCACGGTGCGTATCTGGTCTGTATCCATGTTAGGTGGCAAAGTCACACAGGACGTTACGGCTTTTATCGATTTGAATAATGTTGTCAAACTCAGCGTAGCAAATCACATTGATGGTTTTCGGTAAAGGTGTCCCGAAATGCAGTTCCAAGCGTAAGTTGCCTTTCTTGACGAGATAATAGGAACTGTGGACACTCTCGTGTGCTGGCACATGTAGGCACCGTCGTGATATGACTGAAAAAATGTTGAAAACGACGTTAAATCCTACTCACATACTCTTGACGAGACTCAGTTGATGATCGTTGTCTAAGGTGGGAGTCAGATCGAAACAGAACAATGTGTATCCTTTGCTGAAATCGTCTCGACTGATCATATTTCCCTCGTTTTGGTTGATTTGGCCAGTTGCTGTGAAGAGGTTCAGATAGCTCCGGATGTAATTGGCCGTTCCGAAGTTAGGTACCTGGCCCGGTACCTGTTGGCCATCCACATGCAGGGCCACGAAATTGATGTTGGACGCTTTTAGGTTGAATGGATTCCTCGAGAGAGTCCCATTATAACTGACGTTCTCCACACAGGCTAGGGTTAAACGCTTAGGCAAATCCCCCAGGAACAGGTTGGGAAGGTTCCACAACCTTCCCGAGAAGGTTGTGGAGTCTGTCGTAGTGCGTGCACCGGCGATTCACGCTGCATCCAGGCCCAGCGCTGGGGGTTCCCCACTAATTCCTGTGGTACATGCATGTCTTTCAAGCCTTGAGCGAAGACCTCCCATCCTCGAGGATTCGTGTGCGACCTGCGTTGACGCATCAGGTATTCCGCTTAACTTGGGGCTAGGGGCCGTATGAACCCATGTACTTCAAGATCATCATGGTGCTCATATGAACAGTCACAATCAAAGCGTGACTGAGATACACCATTTTCTAGATAACGACTTTAGAACGATTATTATGGATTAAGAATACTGATCAGCGATACGGATTTTATATTTTTGGAACATTATGATGTCTTGTCGGCATCACTGAAAACTGTTGACCGCTTCTCTCTTGCAGGAAACTAGCCTATGTTTATGTATACTATGATTGTCTTTTTTGAATTTGGTGCTAATACTGTTATATGGATATGGAATAGGTCTTTGGATTATGGACGCGGATATTCTTTAATGGACGACGGCTGAATTATGAATGACGGACTAGACGCTTGTATTTCTTGATTGACAATCATATTCCCTTCAGGAACGGTAAAGACCTTGGTCTGTACTCGTCGAATCGGGTACTGGGCTGGTTTTTTCTCCAAGGCTCTGATGTGCCCCAACTGTACACCTGGGCTCGGTTTCACTTTGCGTACAAACAGACTGGCCTCTTGGATGACAATGTTATACTCGAGGTCCTCACTCGGGGCCATCAAGGCAAACGCAGGCGTTGCGCGCACTAGTCGTATTTTGACAGGTACTCCATTCAAGAGGTATCGGTCCTGCATAAATAAGTCCGCATGCAGACGTCCCATCATATCGACCGATTGACTCTCTGCTGTGAAATCCACTCTCCCCGTATAGCCGTCATTATCGGGACTCGCTTCCATCTTGCCTGGGGTATCTCGGTAGAACAACGGGGCTGTCAAATACGACTTTTTAGCGTCACGCCCGTAGGATAACAGTGTTTCGATGTAGGCTCGGTACGGGTACGTGTTCGTTGAGGCGCTCACCAGTTTATCACTGAGGGCTATATTCACTTGCTGGAATAGCGAATGAAGCCAGAGATTCACTGGACCCACGGGTGCATCTGCTTTGAGGACAGACGCATCTTTATTGGTGATTTTAGCTTTCACATATAGGTACGTATGGGCTAAATCCAGGTAGGTCGTATCTGCGTTGGTGATGGTGAATTCAATGGGGCCTGTGGCTGTAATACAGGAAAGGGGGAGATGTTCACCCATTGACCCTCTTCGGCACTGGTCTGAGTAGGTGGGACGGTCCATAAATCAAATTCACTGTTGGTAGAAGGACACGACTCGGCGCGGATGAAAGCCATGTTTAAGAAAAGATATCCGGGGTCTTCGATGTGCGTCGTCGCTGGGTCGGTCGTCGACTGGTGCGTGGTCTCGGTGGTGCAGGTCTTTTATTCCCTACGGTGCGTTGTGCTTTGGCGACCAAGACGCCTCTTGCTTCTTTGGCTCGGCGTTTCAGTGCTTCTTTGGGTGCCGCACCGCCCAAGACATCACCCGCGACTTGCAGTCCACTGCGTGCCGCTTGTTTGCCGATCGCTTTGACCCCACGCGTCACCAAGGGAAGGAACATTTTGACGATGCTCCCGAGTATGTTCCCCAGCCCATGTCCTCGTTGCATGCGTGTACCTGCAAAGACCGGAAAGCTACCCCCGGCCTGTTGGGCACAATAGTCAAAATAGCTGCGTGCATCGCACTCGTAAGGCACCTTCATTATGCAAAGTGAACCGCTCGGACATGACGGAAATGAAGTGTCAGCACCACTTTCCCACGCTCGAATGCGATCGGTTGACCGGCGTCGTCTCTTATATCGATGACGATGGAGCTAATATCGGTCTGACTGACGGGTAGATAAACGATGTGCCTGAAACTGTGGGTGACTTGAGCTCCATACTTGCCTTTCACCGGGCAGACGCGTAGTAGAGGTACGTTGCTGTCTCCGACAATGTGTGCATCGACCACGTCTGAGTAGATGTACAGGCCATACATACCACCACGCATGTCCATCGGGATGTGGCCTGTCTCGCCGGTGGGGCCAGCGTACCCCTGTAGATCGAGACCCAGCATTTGCTGTAGGGTAGGACTGATTTCGACACTCACGTTGGGGCTGAGAGTGAGACTGGCCTTGTCGTTGTGTGCGTTGTAATCGAAGTCCACATGATTTTTAAAGGGGAAAGTTTTTATGGGTTGTGAAGTATTCGTGACGCCCCGTAGAGACTTATAATGCATCAGACTTCTCAGTCCACCCATGAACTCCTTGGGAGTATCGTATTGGCCTTCGGGTAGGGTGAGTCGGGTTTCTTGTCCTTCGTTGGTTACCTCGTATCACACTTCACCACCTCGCACGTTGTACCACGAGTAAGGGTATTGGATATCCACGAGTCCACATTCCTAGCGTCCAGGTAAATGCAAGGGTTGCGGTAACTGGGTCACCTATCAGCCGAGCTGTTACTGGGTAGCGTGAGGTAAAACATGACGACTGAGCTTTCCTGCTGCTGCTGTTGGTTGTAATACTTCTCCCAGCCCTTGGGCGCTAATTGTCGTGATGATCGCGGTGACTTAGATCTTGGTGGTTGCAGGGGGTGGCGTGGTAAAAGGGGTGAAAAGTAGGTGCCCGCCGTGGTGGTGTTTTGGGGGGTGACTCCGGTTCCCACTCGGCTTCCCAAGAAGGTTGTGGAGTCTGTCGTAGTGCGTGCACCGGCGATTCACGCTGCATCCAGGCCCAGCGCTGGGGGTTCCTCACTAATTCCTGTGGTACATGCATGTCTTTCAAGCCTTGAGCGAAGACCTCCCATCCTCGAGGATTCGTGTGCGACCTGCGTTGACGCATCAGGTCATTCACTAAATCCGTCATGTGGGTACCGGGGACCACCTGATTCTGTACCAGTAGTTCACCTTTGTCATTCCAAGTCATGTTAGGATTCTGTTTCATCCGTTGTAATACCAGGCCAGCTTGTTTCTTGAATGATGCAGGTACACTCTTCAGGACTTCGTCTTCGACCCACTGTGGGGCTGTGGGTGGTACCCCTGGTAATGGCGGCTGTTGGAGCGGTGCTGAGGTTGGTGGTGGTGGTGCTGTAGGGGTAGAGAGGGTTTTGTATTGGTCCATGAACGTCATGTACCGCTGAAGCGTTTCATTGTACTGTTGTACTTTCTCACTGTCGCTTAACCCCGGTCGTTGTAAGATCTGACGCATCTTTTCATCGAGTGTGTTTATCGTCTTCACCGTAGAGGGTACGGGGTACGGTGATTGGAGGTTTTGAAGGAGCCGAGGTTCGACGAGGACCATTTTTTATGTGTGGTTCATTGTCGGCCGAACAGTCCACCCAATACTGCACCCAACACGGAAGCCGCCAACGGTGCTAAAATGGCCCCGAGAAAGCCACCTTTCTGTAACACCATTTTCTTTTGTGTTTGAGGAACTCGCTTCTGGACTAAGGTTCGCAGACCTGTCTTATGCTTGGCCAACTTCGCCTTCTGAGCCGGAGTCAGTGGTACGTTGCCTTTTAAGATATTGAGTCCAATCTCACACAGACAGCACACGAGAGCAGGGTCTGCGCCGCGTACAATGGTTCGAACCAACTCGGGTGGGGCCGTCTTCAATACACGGAGCGTCGGAGCATGCTTCCGTACTCGAGCAGACATCATGTACAACTGATGCTAGAACCCACAACCCTCGTGAATATTGAACAGAGACAAAAGTCAACCATGATGTTGTATTAATTCTTTTATTATCCCCAACATCAAACACACACCCCAGCTGCGGGAGAACCCCTGTGGGTGTGTTTACATTATTTTTGCATGTACACATGGTGGGTCTCTCCGGGAAAGATACCGGTCCGTAGTCGAAGGTGGTCGGGGGTGGCTTGCTTCAGGTCGAAGAGCATATACCCGTGCTGAGGGGTTGTCGCATCTTTAAAGGCTTCCAACGCAAACGCAGTGCGTCCAGGGTACATCTGTCTCGCCAGGTGCAGCACTTGAGTGATATCTCTCGGGTTTTTGAAGACCACCAGGTAGTGGACATTTAAGCTGATGTTCCGATGTTCTTTGTTTTTACTGAACAGATTCTGCACAATGTAGATGATGCTGAGACGTCGATGATGGCTGCCTTTGGTAAAGAGTTGGGTGACCCGCGCATCCGTCTCCGCCATGAGATCATCCAGAACCACCAAGGTGTCCGGTTCCACGAACGTGATATGGGACATTGCTGCATACCCCGCCTGTCATTCTCCGTAACACCACACGACTCGGGCAATGGGTGGAGTAATCATGCTGTCGGTGTGTTCGAGGAGCTTCCTGACGAAGTGTGTTTTGACGGAACCCGTCGGTCCTGCGATGATGCAAGTGAAGGGATGTTGCCACCGGGGATCCATGGTTGGAGGTGTATCCGCTGTTGTGGTAACCCACTCTTGTAAATTTGGTACGAGTGAACTGGGATCGTCGGTGCGTCGAACTTTGGTACCGTTGTCGATGGGCGTTCACTGTGAGTGATGAAAGCCGGTGGGTTTTCAGACGTAGTGGGTGCACTTGGTGTAGCTGTAGACTGGTTTGACTGGCGGCTGGTGGTTGAGTCTTTGGTGGGATGAGTAGAGTGCTGAGATAGGCTACGTCGTAAAACACGCCTCCGTACAACACACTCAGCAGGGTTAGCAATATCACTACAAAGCCCACTTGTGCTTTGAGCGTTTTGGGCGACGCTGTGTTCAGAGACGATTGCACTGTGTTCATTGTCGAACGTGGAATGAAGGATGATGGCGGTGGTGTCTGGTTTTATAGTCGTTTCACGTGGTTGGCCGCGACCCACGAATTGAAGGAACTGGGCCAGCCTTGCCATTTGACGAAATAAAATTGGATGCCACGTCGACGTTCGGTTTTTAGCATGCGTTCCACCGTGTAGTAGTCTTGCTTTGTTTTTACAACAGGTTGTAATTCCAGCTCGTAAAACGTCCCTAGCAACGGTTCTCCTTGAAGATCTTCCAGTTCACAGACTCGCCGCTGTCGGGGTAGGCGCCGTTTAATCAGGAAGTGCTCATCGCTCCAGTTGGGCAAGTAACTTTTCTCGAACTTGCCCTTGACTTTACTGATCCGTACAGGGTCCCCGACCTTGAACTCCTTCTTCGGCTTACGCTGCGATTGTATGGGGTACAAGACACGCCGGACTTGGGCTTCATTGCGTTGGGTCACGGTAATGGGGGCTCTCTGTATACTCCGGTGATAGGCTCGATTGTAACCACTGACAAGTTTCGGGAGAACATCGATGTACCGCCTTGTATTCTTATAGGTGAAATATTTATACATGCGGCCTTTGAAAGTTCTGTTGAACCTTTCCACAACAGAAGCCTTGGTCTCGTTGTAGGTATGAAAGAAGAAGACCTTCTGTTTCTTGAGAAAGGCTTGGAACGGTCTGTTGAGGAATTCCGTGCCTTCTTCGGTTTGCAAATACAAGGGTTTGCGCCCGGTCTTGAAGATATCCTTGAACGCCGCTATGAGATTCGCCCCCGTTTTCGTACGGATGGGTACCACCCACGCATACTTTGACAGGATATCGATGCACGTCAAGATATACCGATTCCCATCGTTGTATTTGGCAAAGGCGCTCATATCGACCAAATCCGCTTGCCATTGGGCATCTAGTCCTCCCACGATGACCCGGTTCCGTAGAAAATGGCGGCGAGCAGCTCGATGTAAGGTATAGGTGTCTTGTTTTTTTTAACCAATCTCGGACTTGGGCCCGTTGTACCCCCTGAGGTTTGGCCGCTCGATAGAGAGCCGACAATGCACTATAGGCCGCCGGACTGTCGGGACTGTAGTATAAGTTATCCAACACCTTCTCCCAGCGCTTCATGGTGAAAAAATGATAATGGACCCGGGGAATATGGTTTATTTATAACGAAGTCTGATGTTCGGGTTCTACCACCGTTGTATATATCCTAGGTTGATTGAGTGTAGCCGGATAATCAATGGCATCGTTGTCTGGTTCATTGCTAGAAATTTGTTCATTGGGTTCAGCCAGCGCGTCCTCAATAGCACGAGACCACCCCAAGTGAACAGCTGACCGCTCGTCCGGTGTAAACAGCTGGTCCACAATAGGCACCTCTTTCTCCAAGGCCGTCCAAAGATCGGGGTCAAGGGTGAAGCTTTGCGTAGGATTGTGGTAACGCCCCACACGGGCAAAGAATGGTTCACGCTGTACGTAGTTGGCGTTCTCGATGTGGATGAGGTCTCCATCGAGCTCACCGCTCAGCACCCGTTTAAATTTGGTCCAGCCATCACGGTGTAGGGTAACGGTAGCCGATACGGTCTCAGGGTCCGACCAGCAAACTTGACGGTCTCCCACGATGGTAACTTTATCCTCATAGACGTGTAACCCCACCTCAGGGGTGAGGGGAAGAACGGCTCGTAGGACTGGTGACATGGTTGACGAAATGCCGAATGAAACACACGCTGACTGTCTCTCGTATTTATGGTGAAGTCCCACTGTCATTACCACAGCGTTAGGGTCAATAGGGCAAAAACCATGACGAGGCCAACGAGTCGTCGGTGGTTCCGGAGTGAGCGCTCGTGGTCCATAGCCCGGGCATCAAGGATGGCTGTCATAGTCCAGTAGTGGTGGGTGATAGCACACCCCTCCATCGAGTCCACTCTGTTGAGGACCGCTTCTGTGAACTCTTTTAGGATCTGGCGTCGCCCCTCGTTGTCGTCGCCATCTGCTAACATGGATCGAACCACTGCTCGGTAACCCGTGAGTCAATTAACCACGGTTGCATGCTGTAAAATGCGAGCCGCATAGGGATAGGTGTCCGTCATGGCTCTGCAACCGTAGGAATGGAGGTGTGGGATCCAAAGCAGTGTGTTTTATAGACCCTGTCACACATGCGCGCCTATACGTAGCTCTACAGGATACATGCATTCCATACATGCGGTGGGAAACCCGGATGTTGAAAGTCAGTATATGCATAAGGTCTAAGGAAAAATTGGAACCCTTCAGTGTTCGGAGGTAGTTTTAGTGAAACCCGAAGTGACGTCACACACACTTGCGCAGAACCCATTTCGTCACACACACTTGCGCAGAACCCGCACCACCAAACCTCAACCATGGACCCATATGGGATTTAGTACCCCAAACACACGTCCATGTGTATATTTCTATACTACGACCAGACTGCGCATGCGCAGACTCTTGAACACGGACGAACCATGAGTCCAGTCGAATGCTCCTTCACGAGAGCTTCAAAATAGGACCTCATACGACTCCATCGGACCCATAGTGGCCCATGTCGGCCCCACAATGTCTATTTCCATACCCTTTTCCCACAATTCCTTGTCTGTGCATGCGCGGACGACACACTAGTCCAGGCGACTGCCCCTTCACGAAAGCTTCAAAATAAGACCTCATACGACTCCATCGGACCCATAGTGGCCCACCTAGACCCGAAAACGTCTATTTCCATACCCTTGGTCTACTGCGCATGCGCAGAATGACGTCAGTTCCACGTCATACCCACCCCGTCGGATGCTCCTTCACGAATGCTTCACATTGATACCTCATACGACTCCATAGGACCAATAGTGGCCCATGTCGACCCCAAAACGTCTATTGCTATACCCTTTTCCCACAATTCCCTATCTGCGCATGCGCAGAATGTCGAACACGGACGACACACTAGTCCAGGCGGATGCTCCCTCACGCATCCTTCACAACGATACCTCACTCAACTCCATTGGACCACTAGGGACCCACCTCGACCCCAAAACGTCTATTTCCAGACACTTTGTCTACTGCGCATGCGCAGAATGACGTTAGTTCCACGTCATACTAGTCCAGGCGGATGCCCCCTCACGTATCCTTCACAACGATACCTCACCCGACCCCATCGGACGACTAGGGGCCCAAATAGACGCCAAAATGTCTATTTCCATGCCCTTTTCCCACAATTCCCTGTCTGCGCATGCGCAGAATGTTGACAACAGCCGAGACACTAGTCCAGGTGGATGCTCCTTTACGAATGCTTCACATGGACACCTCATACGACTCCATAGGCGCAGAATGTTGACAACGGCCGAGACACTAGTCCAGGTGGATGCTCCTTTACGAATGCTTCACATTGATACCTCGTACGACTCCATAGGACCACTAGTGGCCCACCCAGACCCCAAAACGTCTATTTCCATACCCTTTTCCCACAGTTCCCTGTTTGCGCATGCGCAGAGTGTTGACAACGCCCGAGCCACTAGTCCAGGCGGATGCCCCATCACATAGGCTTCATAGTGATACCTCACACGACTCTATCGGCCCCCCTAGATCCCAAAACGTCTATTTCCATACACTTGGTCTACCGCGCATGCGCAGAATGATGATATTCCAACCCCACACCCAGCCCATCAGATGCCCCTTCACGAATGCTTCACATTGATACCTCATACGACCCCACCGGACCATGCAGCGTACTTGACGTTTGTGGACTACTTTTTCTTCGTGGAAGCTTTTTCTCGCGACCGCATCACCGCCAGACATGACCGCATCACCGCGGAGGAATACAATGTCAAAGGTTGGCAGAACTATAGTGGTCAAAACTTGGCACCCAGCCAATGCTGATGCAATCCATAACCTTGAGCTGGTGGCGCCCCCTGTCGGATGCAAGAGTTACCTCCCCCGGCAAAATGTTACTATACCTTTTTTACGCTTATACTACTACTCTGGGTATCAGTCCCGTCAATAGTGTGTCAGCTTCAACAGGATACCTCAAACGTCTATTTTCGCTCAAACCTAGATGGCGCCACCGCTTATCCTAGGAGAATCCCCTTGACTGCCATTTGTTTGTTATGTAATTGCCGACTAATATTTGATACCTCAGGTCAAGAAAAGCTCGATACTCGTGAGTCTCGTTGAGTGAAACCCCGATATGTCTCTCTTCCATCTCGTTCTAGGAAAAAGCGTCCACTTCCGGTTGCGGTAGGTAGGTTCCAGTAGGGACGTCAGTGATACAAGCTCTCTCTAGTAGGGACATCAGTGATACAAGCTGTTAGTATGAGCGTATCTCGTTGGGTGAAGCCCCCATGTCTCTCACCTCTCTCGTTCTCGATAAAGCGTCCCGATACCGGATGCGCATGTGTACCCCTATTCCTCTACCCACAATACCCAATCACGCTTGCCGGGGTCCATGAGTCACGTTGTGTGAAACCCTCATATCTCTCACTCCTCTCGTTCTCGGTAAAGCGGTTCACTTTGGATTGCGCATGCGCACCCTAAACCCCTACCCACATTCCTTGGCCCTGGAATCTCGCTGGGTGAAATTTCCATGTCTCTCACTCCTCTCGTGCTTGGTAAAGCGTCCCACTTCCGGTTTCCTCAAATCGTGCAGTACACCCCTACTGCGCCCATCAATACCGAGCCAGTGGGCAATTCCCGAGATATTGGGCACCCCACCCTACCTTACAAGCCTAACGAGCTTAACATGGTCTGTGCACTATGTGCACAATAAGGAAATCCAGCCTGGGCGTGCTCGATACACGCACTCTGGTTGACTTGCTTCGACATTTTCAGACTTGTTTACCGACAGGCAAGATTCGACTTGCCCAGATATGTTCAGACTTGTTCTCCGAAAGTCACGTGATCGGAAGTTGTGTATTCGGAAGTGTAAATTTCCTCGTAACGCTTGTGCATAAGGCGAGAGTCTACACTGCTCATGGCTATGCGCGGGAAATTACGCTTTCTCTACTACTAATGTGATTCCCTGGGAGGTTAAACTTTAAAAATTTAGCAAAGAACCTTTTTTTTTTTTTCCTTTTTGTGGCTATTTCATCGCACTGAAAATAAAGTTCCAGAATATATCCGGGAAATAACGTTCCAGAATAAGTTCCGTATTATGAGATACCGGTATCGGTACCCATTTTCTAAATTGTACGTGCAGGTACAACAATTCACCAAATCAAACCTCATGTAATGTAAATCCATACACAGTTATGATGAAATTAGTTAAGAAATAGATCGGTTCAAGATTCAAAAGAGATCTATACGAATATCGATTAAAGATTCAAAAAACATCTATACCGTACCGTATGAATTGGTGGTATTTGTTGTTTTTGGTATTATCAGAAGCTCATAATAGACAATTATGAGCTTCTGGTATTATTGATATTTAGATGAATTTTGTAATCCAGATCCACAATATATTACACATTTCTCATTTCTATTTACTATAGTACACATGTTTTCGAATGTTTATTATCTCACAACATTTTACTTTTAGTCATATATTATTTAGCATTTTTGATGAATTCCATAGCGCAACTGTTTTCCTCTTCTATCAGTACCGTTCGTTATGACTTCTTCTGTATTTGAAATTTGTGTATTACGATTGATTGATACACAACCAGTTCTATTCGCAAAAAAACCATAATACAGATATATAGGTTGATAACAATTTGATAATTTTACTGACTTTAAAAGATGCCATTTCATTTCCACGCAGTGTGCAGATAAACATTGGCCAATATTGGCAATGAGGGCATTTCGGAAAGAGTTACCCAACTTGGCTGCTGCTAGGTGACAGCACTATGCGCAAAATTTGTGACGTCATTACTTCCTTGTCCCCTCGTGAAGATGGCCGACACAAAATTATATGAGCTTTTAGGTGTATCAAAAAATGCATCAGACAGTGAAATTAAGAAGGTAAGAATGGGCAAATCACATTCATGTGAATGTTGAAATATATATGTTTCTACCAATACCGAACGTAGCACTTTTAACCCACAGGTAAAGGTCAAAATCATACGATCAATTTCGGCTAGCACGGAACAAAAGACATTTTTGACAAATTTATATGACTTGCATTGCGCACGCGACCAAATCAATATGAAATTTTGCATGCGAGTGTTACAATTTACTCTAATACAACCCCCTGAATGAAAATTGAGTATGAACAATGAAATTTTCCAGCCGTCCCACTGTAAAATTCTTGAAAAAAAAAAGTTGAAATTCTTGGAAATCCCCGAAGCGAAGGCTAAGTCATTCATATTTAATTTCAGGTCATTGAGTGCAGTCAGTCAATCAGCTGATCAATCCTTTGTAACACTGCAATACTAATAGTCCAAAAATAATAATCTTCTTCCGAATGAAAGTCATTCAACCGAACATGCCGAAACATGGACAGCATTTCCCCAATGCTCAATCTGGGACATTTCGGCACGCAACATTTCGGTACAAAGTGTAGAGTACGACATATATGCACGCGACAATTTGGCACCTTTTTTTTTAGCAGGCAAAGTTATATCGTACTAAAAATTAAGATTTTCACATCTTTTTTTAACATATGTTAGCATTGTGAAGACTAACTGCCCGGTTATTTGGACAGGCCCTATTATTGGACACCCAGACTCAGTGGGGCTATTTTCGGGAAATATTACATGACAACTGTAATACAAATTAAATTTTACAGTTGAGTTACAAAGACATGCTGATCAATTTCTGTTTACTCATGGAATTTGTGCATGTTAAGCCCTCATGCGGGTCGGAAATAGTGTCACAAATTTGGGTGAAAAAATGTGTCAGAAAATTTCCTCCAGTTTCTCAGTTTTATCCCTGATTGCAGGTTTGATTAAATTCAACAAAATTTAACTGAAAATGTTCCCACAAATATTAAGAATCTTCATTCTGAATCTCAGTGTGCAACGCGACTGGCGTTCGGCAGACGATGGATATTTCTCCCCACCACTCCGTCTAAAAATGGAACCATTCCGTTTACGATAGCAGCCAGTTTACGATCGCATGCCATTTGGCTCACACTGGCAATGGCACTGATTGACAGCCAAGGATAATGGCCACTCCCAAAAACTGCAAAATTTGGGACTGGTTGAATCTCTGATGCTCATTCCAAAACTCATTTGTGGGCTACAGTGCTGATTCATGTTTAAATATTCTTGGAGGTTTACTGAAGACTGTGACTCACAGTCTTCAGTGTGAGACAAACAATTTTACAGTAAGTGGATTAGTTCCAGATAAATCTATCACTAAAAAAGTGTCCAATTACCGGGTGCAAACTTGCATTTTCATAGCGTGAATGGTCTATTTCAACTATTCCCAGTCTCTCCCTGTATTTTTCTTCAATATTTTTTTATGACGATTTATCACTAAAGATGTAGTCTTTTATCCAGTGTTACTTTCCCGGTCATACGTGGTTGCAGTGTCCAATAACCGGGCAGTCATGCTATGTATGTGCGCCGATTGTTGCGCAGCCTGATAAATTGAACCAGGAAATGTTACGTCAGCGATTCGACGACCAATGATTTGACTTTTGACAAAATCTGTTTTGCATGTTTTGGCGGAAGACACGTCATCCACGATGTCCCCGAACAACATAAATGAATGGAATGAGTTGAAAGAGTCGGAACCATATAGCCATGAACCGAAATGCAACGGAAATTCAATCATATTTTTCTTCAAAGGTATTTTGAGCGGGCCGAAGTAAGCAATATCATAAGGACTGATATTAATAGAATGAACAACTGTAGAAATCTTTCTTTCTAAAACCCGGTAAATCATCTGTAATCTTTGAAACATTTTATGGACCTGCTCTTCCGCTTTCCTGGGTAAGAAAGAAATGAGGCGCTCGACGGGTGTGACTCGCCGGTGTTACACAGTATGCTCAGTCAACACACAGGACTTAATTTCCTTACATCAGCTACCCGACCCTCAAATTGTTTTCCCCTGAACAGTTATTAGAGTTATTTCTATTGCTTTGAATTTCTCTTTGAACACCTGACTTCTGCTGTGCTAAAATTTGCAGTTTTGATGGCGATTTCACGTTTTAAGCTCAGGGCAACCTCTCTACTAGTTGTGATCATTTGGCTTGTTGTACGCTTGAATGGTAAATGTTATCATGCTCTTGTGGCTTCCCTCTATATGTGAGTACCTTTATAAAAAATTTAAACTTATCAATCCTACATATGTTTAACATATATTTATATAGACAGACCATTTTAACGAAGTTGTAGATTCTTTGACCGCGAATATCTGTGACATTTAGGCAACTTTTTTCTCATATGCAGTTGGTTTATAAAGACATTGTCATAAAGCAAAACCACAAGTATTGAGGTACATATGTACATAATGTGATTTTAGATATGTTGTATTCTATTACTAGTAAAAACCTCATCAATCAGCCTTAATTTGAGAAAAAAGTTGCTGAAATCTCATGGATAATGGTGGGCAACTACAAGAATCTACAACTTGGTAACCCTTAAAATGGTCTGTTTATATGTTATACATATATGTTAAAAAAGACAGTGAAAATCTTTATATTTAGCTTATAAAAATTTGGTCTGAAAAATGGGTATCGAAAGATCACCTGCTGAAATGTTATACCCTTCACTTTGTGCTGAAATGTCGCTTACTGAAAGTTTGCGTGCCAAAACGTTGCGTGCCAAAATATCCTGATACCCCCATTGCCATGGTACCGACAGGCGACAGTTATAAATAAGGTCTAGCCTCAAATAGAGGCTTTCACAGAAACCAGTGCCATCTTGGATATGGGGCAAATTGACGGGACAAGACCGATTATTTTGTCAGCATGACCAACGTCAAAACAGATGGCATCGTTATTGGACAAGTGTTAGTGACACTTTTAATGAGAGTGCTCTACCAATCAGTAGCCTGCCGTATACCCATGTTAACATGTAACATCGGAACAAAAATTACTGACCATTGGTGGTAATAGATTGGGGGGGGGGATTTGGTTTAATGTCACGCACAGGTTATTTCACTCGAATATGGTGACAGCCAGTTTGGTTAGTGGAGGAAGTTGGTGTATGGTAATAGATGGGAGGGAAATGTGTGCATAAAGTCCATCATTGTTCCAGCATACATATATATTAAATTGAGTAATTCACATACAAAAACCTTAAAGAGGTAGTAGCGTGATTTTAGTTGTTCGGGTAAACTGAACAGCATGATCACTTGCAACATTTGCCAAAAGATTTTCAAGTATTGAAATCTCGTATTTCATATAGGGATCAATATTGTCAGATTCTTCAATTCGGTCTAGTGAACAACATGAAAATGGGAAATGACTGAGATGACGTCGGATAACGTGATCAGGTATCCATGACGTCACGTTAGAAGCCGTCACAGTGCGATAAAAGTTCTAAGATCGAATATGACGTTGCAAAGCATCACGCTCGGAATGCCAGTGCGCGTTTTGTGACGTCATCTCAGGCACTGGAGCCAAGTGCAGGTGCTGTTACGTTTTTCAGACAATGTCAGAAGTGTGATTTCAATGCCCGTGATATTAAATAATGAGGTCACAGAAACACATTCACCATAGTTGCTCTCAACTACTGAATAACTTTTATCGAAATATGTTATTTGCTGAATATTTTTTAAATGACGCTTTTACCTCTTTAAAGTCTGTTGAAAAAGTTTGTTAGATAGTCTAGCTATTTTGCAAGTCACCATTATTTTCACTTTAAAATTGTTAAACATGATTCTATATTTTTTCAGTCCTACTACAAACTTGCTAAGGAGTACCACCCTGACAAAAACCCAACAGCTGGGGAGAAGGTATGTAATGCACATTTATTTGAATTCAAGATTTCATCCAAGAGTTTTAGCTAGTCTAGGAACCTTACAATTATTTATCGTAATATTGTCCACTTTCATTCTAAATTTATAAAAGTTGCACGTAACTTGCATTTTCATGTTTAAAATGATCGTAAACCCTCAAGTAAAGTTTCCATCAAATAAAAGACCATTGGAAACAGTGTCCGAAAATATTTATTGTAATTTTTTACGATTTAATTACACAAAGTAAACTGCAAATAAAGCATGGTATTCTATGGTGGTCTGTTGCAATCATATCTAGGTCCAGTGACGTCACACTGCCTTAATAGATATATTTCAAACTTTGTATGCACTTTCCAATGCTTGATTCAAGCTAAAGGTGTGTATACTTTGAGTTTCAACAGACTCACTGTTCAAATGTGCATGTTTCACCAAAATCGGGGAAATTAAATGCAAGATTCAAATTGACTTGACACTCATGAGTTACCATCTCCCAGATTTTGGTGAAACATGCACATTAGAACTGAGACTGTGTTGAAACTCAAAGTATACACACCTTTAGCTTGAATCAAGCATTGGAAAGTGCATACAAAGTTCGAACACAGCAACGAAGCAATCAGAGATCGCTCAATTGTATGCCCCCCCTTCTGCTTTAATCTGACACTGCCCCGCCATTGTTCTGTTCTGTATTGGTCTGTGGAGGACCATTCTCCTGGTCCAAATCGGTTATGGACTGAGATCCAACCTGGACAAATAAATATATCCCATTCACTTAGGTTTGATGAACGAAGGGCCATAACTCTTGAAAATATAACCGAAAGCAGAGAAACTTCACGCTGCACAACTATGGGGCATTGACCACATATCATGCAAATTCCATACTTGTCCATACAATATTGACAGAGATCCAGCCCAGACAAGTCCCAATTCACAAAGATTTCAAGAACAAAAGGGCCATAACTCTTGAAAATATACACGAAACGCGGAGAAACTTCACCCTGCACAACTACAGGGCACTGACCACATATCCTGCAAATTCCATACTTGTCCATACAATATTAACCGAGATCCAGCCCGGACAAGTCCCAATTCACAAAGACTTGATGAAGAAAAGGGCCATAACTCTTGAAAATATATGCGAAACGCGGAGAAACTTCACGCTGCACAACTACAGGGCACTGACCACGTACCCTGCAAATTTCATAATTGTCCATACAATATTAACCAAGATCCAGCCCGGACAAGTCCCAATTTACGGAGATTTCAGGAACAAAGGGACATAACTCTTGAAAATATATGCGAAACGGGGCGAAACTTTACGCTGCACAACTGTGGGGCACTGACCACATATCATGCAAATTTCATACTTGCCCATACAATATTAACCAAGATCCAGCCCGGACAAGTCCCATTCACAGAGATTTCAGAAAAAGGGTCATAACTCTTGAAAATTATACCGGAACTCGGAAAAAAATCTACGCTGCACAAATACGAGGCACTGGCCTCATTCCATGCAAGTTTCAATCCTGTCCATCAAATATTAACCGAGATATCGCGCGGACAAGAAATTCGGACGGACAGATGGACAGACGGACAAAGTGATCGCTATATGCCCCCCCCCCTCTAATTAGAGGGGGGGGGGGATAAATATATGTATTAAGGCAGTGTGACATCACTGGACCTAGATATGATTGCAACAGACCACCTTAGAAAACCATGCTTTTTTTGCAGTTTACTCTTGTGTAATGAAATCTTAAAAAATTTCAATAAATATTTTTGGACACCGGTCTTTCCAGTGGTCTTTCATTTGATGGAAACTTTACTTGAGGGTTTACGATCACTTTGAATAGCACCATTTTAGAATTTTAGTGAAAGAGAATACGGTACATAAATTCTAACATGAATGGTCAAAATGAAGTAAAATATTTCTTGAAGTTGAAGGCCTATATGAAACGCCCAAAAGGACCCCGGATAAAACCCTGAAATTAGCAGTAGTTTTATTCAGTTCAACATTTTGAAGATTGTATGTGGATAATAAAGATTTTGTAGCGGATTTCTGTTTTCTCTGGGGCTTATGGTGCGATTTTGTTTCACATGGAATATGCAGAATTGATTTTATAAACTAAGAGCTGTATCAAAGAGGATGATCATGACATTAATTGCTGCATAATTATAACTGTTTATATTTCCAGTTTAAAGAAATAAGTTTTGCCTATGAAGTATTGTCAAATCCAGAGAAGAGAGAAACGTATGACAGATATGGCTTACAGGGACTCAAAGAAGGGGCTGGTGGTGCAGGTTTGTTCACCAAAATAACATGCCTGTTTAGTTATATAAATATATCCTTCTTATTTTTATCACCATCTGATATGTATGTAAACCAATTGGACCACGTCACCTGTTTAAAAATGAGTTTATCAGCATTGTTCGAACACAAATTTCAAAACTTGACACCTGTGGCATAAAGAGAGAGAGAGAATTAAGGTTTAAAACGTCGCATTCAGCAATATTTCAGCTATATAGCGACGACTGTGGCATAAAGTATGCTATAATGGTCTTTTCCCAGAGATTGCTAGAAAATTTCATATGAAATATATTGAACATGTTAAATTGTAGCGACTTGATGACAGAATAACTCTTATATTGGTCTAAGGGATATTTTCTGTTTTATAAATTTTCACTGATAACAGCATAACTAAAATGATTTTTGTCATTGTAGGTGGTTTTCCCGGAGACATATTTGGAGATTTGTTTGGGGGTCTGTTTGGGGGCAGTCCCTTCTCTGGCATGGGTGGGATGGGTGGCCTGGGTGGGATGGGTGGTGGAAGGAGAGGGAGACGGCGAGGAGAGGATACCATGCATCCGTTAAGGTACAGTCTAATCTATACGTGTACATCATTGGGGGATAGTATTGTTCAATGGTCACCAGGGTGTATGGTTGGCATATCCAGTTTGCTATCCAGTTCTTTTACATATTCCAACCACGTGTACACATCAGACAAGATTTTAACAGTGACAGAAGAAACCAAAATGGTTTTCATCAGTTTTCGGAAAGGTAGCCAATTAGAATAATCAGCATCAAGAATAAGTCTGGCAATTCTAGCCTGGAGACGTTTCAATTTTGTTAACATGATAGATTGGTTGGTTGGTTGTTTGGAGTTTAACGTCGCACCTAACCTTATCGGTCACACAGCGACGATGATCCAAACAAACATACCCTAGCAAAAACGTAACCAAAACTACAAAAAAATTTGAATTTTGAAAATTAGGCTCTACAGACACTGGTGATCACAATGGATCATCAGAGAGCCTAATTTGTTTGGCACTTTAATTTACCTCCTGTACCAGACAAACATGGTATGGTACAAACCATGCTGCCCTAAGCTGGAGGGCATTAACATGATAGAGCTGCATGGTAGAGCTGCAATTCCCCCAAATAGTGGAGCAGAAGTTCAAATGTGGTAAGACAAAACAGTTACAAAATTCAATTCGAGAATGAGTAACCATTCTTTAACATGGGGCTCAAATTCGTAGAAGCTTAATTTTCTTCCAAACTCAATATATATATTTTCTATAAAAAAAAATGGCTAGAAAAACCTGTCAACACCCTATGTGTGACCATTCAACGTGCCTGGTGGAAATAAGACCATAATAATCTCAATTATAGTCTTATGAACATTGACAAATTTTGTAACAAGTGCCTGAACTGAATTTGCAGCATGGAACATTTATTTTGACACTAGATTAATTTATTCATCTTTTCTTCATACATTGCTCAAATTTTTATTTCCAGAGTATCATTAGAAGACCTGTATAATGGAAAGACTGCTAAACTTCAACTCAGCAAAACAGTCATTTGTCCAAAATGTAGTGGGTAAGTACATAGGGTCAACAACATCGTTCTTTTCTTCTGTTCAATTCATAGGTAACTGTAACTGTTGTATAAGCTGCTGATTGGTAAATACTTGATATAGTTCATTTTGAACATCTGATCTTATGTTCATCAGTTCTGTAAATGTTTTGTACATCAACGAATGATTTCTCACATTGTGATCTGTTTCATGAATATGATTTTCTGTATATTTTCAGTCGTGGAGGTAAAGATGGTGCCACTCAGCGTTGTCGAGTGTGTAGTGGCCGAGGAGTCAAGGTCACAGTCAGACAGCTGGGTCCAGGGATGGTACAACAGATGCAGAGTATATGTCCAGAATGTAGGGGAGAAGGTAAACACTGGGCACTCTATATCAACCTGATCAGTGTCCCACATAGACCACTCTATATCAATTTTTTTGTAGTTTTGGTTAGGGTTAGGGTTTTGTTAGGGTATGTTTGTTTGGGTCATCGTCGCCTGATCAATGCCCTACATAGAGCACTCTATATCAGCCTGATCAATGCCCTACATAGACCACTCTATATCAACCTGATCAATGCCCTACATAGACCTCTCTATATCAACCTGATCAATAGACCACTCTATATCAGGCTGATCAATGTCCCACATAGATCACTCGATATCAGCCTGATCAATGTCCCACATAGACCACTCCATATCAGCCTGATCAGTGTCCCACAGACCACTCTATATCAACCTGATCAATGTCCTACATAGAGCACTCTATATCAGCCTGATCAGTGTCCCACATAGACCACTCTATATCAACCTGATCAATGTCCTACATAGACCACTCTATATCAACCTGATCAATGTCCTACATAGACCACTCTATATCAACCTGATTGATGCCCCACATAGACCACTCTATATCAACCTGATCAATGGCCTACATAGACCACTCTATATTAGCCTGATCAATGTCCCACATAGACCACTCTATCTGATTGATGCCCCACATAGACCACTCTATATCAACCTGATCAATGTCTCGCATAGACCACTCTATATCAATCTGATCGATGCCCTACATAGACCACTCTATATTAGCCTGATTGATGCCCTACATAGAGCACTCTACATCAGCCTGATTGATGCCCTACATAGAGCACTGGATATCAACCAGATCAATGTCCCACATAGACCACACTATATCAACCTGATCAATGTCCCACATGAAGCACTCAAAATCAACCTGTTCATTGCCCCACATAGAGCAATATATTAACCTGATCAATGTCCCACATAGAGTATTCTATATCAACCTGCTTCCCACATAGAGCACTCTATATCAACCTGATCAGTGTCCCCATAGAGCACTCTATATTGACCTGATCAATGCACCACGTAGAGCACTCTATATTAAGCTGGTTAATGTCACACATAGAGTATTCTATATCAACCTGCTCCCCACATAGAGCATTCTATATCTACCTGATCAATGCCACACATAGACCACTCTATATCAACCTGATAAATGCCACAGATAGAGCACACTATATCAACCTGATCCCCACATAGACAACTGTATATCAACCTGATCAGTCCCACATAGGGCACTTTGTATCAAACTGATCAATGCCCCACCTAGACCACTCCATATCAACCTGATCAATGTCCCACATGTCCTACGTAGACCACTCTATATCAACCTGACCCATTCAATTCCCCATATTGACCACTCTATATCGATCTGATCAATACCCCACGTAAACCACTCTGTCAACCTGACCAATGCCCCACATAGACCACTCTATATCAACCTGATCAATGCCCCACATAGACCACTCTATATCAACCTGATCAATGTCCCACATGGGGCACTCTGTATCAACCTGATCAATGCCCCACCTAGACCACTCTGTATCAACCTGATTAATGTCCCACATGGGGCACTGTATCAACCTGATCAATGTCCCACATAGACCACTCTATATGAACCTGATCAATGTCCCACATAGACCACTCTATATCAACCTCATCAATGCCCACATAGACCACTCTGTATCAACCTGATCAATGTCCCGCATGGGGCACTCCGTATCAACCTGATCAATGTCCGACATGGGGCACTCTGTATCAACCTGATCAATGCCCCACCTAGACCACTCTGTATCAACCTGATCAATGCCCCACCTAGACCACTCTCCATCAACCTGATTGTATCAACCTGATCAATGTCCCACATAGACCACTCTATATCAACTTGATCAATGTCCCACATAGACCACACTATATCAACCTGACCAATGCCCCACATAGACCACTCTATATCAACCTGATCAATGCCCCACATAGACCACTCTATATCAACCTGATCAATGTCCCACATGGGGCACTCTGTATCAACCTGATCAATGCCCCACCTAGACCACTCTGTATCAACCTGATTAATGTCCCACATGGGGCACTGTATCAACCTGATCAATGTCCCACATAGACCACTCTATATGAACCTGATCAATGTCCCACATAGACCACTCTATATCAACCTCATCAATGCCCACATAGACCACTCTGTATCAACCTGATCAATGTCCCGCATGGGGCACTCCGTATCAACCTGATCAATGTCCGACATGGGGCACTCTGTATCAACCTGATCAATGCCCCACCTAGACCACTCTGTATCAACCTGATCAATGCCCCACCTAGACCACTCTGTATCAACCTGATTGTATCAACCTGATCAATGTCCCACATAGACCACTCTATATCAACTTGATCAATGTCCCACATAGACCACTCTATATCAACCTGATCAATGCCCCACCTAGACCACTCTGTATCAACCTGATCAATGTCCCACATGGGGCACTCTGTATCAACCTGATCAATGTCCCACATAGACCACTCTATATCAACCTGATCAATGCCCCACCTAGACAACTCTGTATCAACCTGATCAATGTCCCACATGGGGCACTCTGTATCAACCTGATCAATGTCCCACCTGGACCACTCTATATGAACCTGATCAATGTCTCACACAGGCCACTCTATATCAACCTCATCGATGCCCCACATAGACCACTCTGTATCAACCTGATCAATGTCCCACATAGACCACTCTATATCAACCTGATCAATGTCCCACATAGACCACTCTATATCAACCTCATCAATGCCCCACATAGACCACTCTGTATCAACCTGACCAATGTCCCACATGGGGCACTCCGTATCAACCTGATCAATGTCCCACCTAGACCACTTTATATCAACCTGATCAATGTCCCACATAGACCACTCTATATCAACCTCATCAATGCCCCACATAGACCAGTCACCACTCTGTATCAACCTCATCAATGCCCCACATAGACCACTCTGTATCAACCTGATCGGTCCCACATAGGGCACTCTGTATCAACCTGATCAATGCTCACCTAGAACACTCTGTATCAACCTGATCAATGTTCCACATAGGGCACTCTCTATCAATATTCCAGAGAAATCTACTATTAACAATGTTTTTCAGCCAAGAGATTCTCCATAATACATATATAATTTACCATACAGTGAAGATGTTATTGTCCTTGTAAAATGAACTTCCACATTTTTGGAGTTCAGAAAATAATTCTTAAATATCTTCCATCTTTATTTTAATTTTGGATTCACTGGCACCACACTTATTGTATCATATTAACCAGTTGATCCTTCACTTTCATATGATCCATGCCATCATCTTGTATATTCATGAATACTCTGTTTGATCATCAGGAGAAGTCATCAATGAAAAAGACAGATGTAAAGAATGTAAAGGAAGAAAGGTCACACAGCAAACCAAAATACTGGAAGTTCACATCGATAAGGGGATGAAGGATGGTCAGAAGATTCCATTCAGAGGAGAGGGGGATCAACAGGTATGTATAAATAGCAAATTACATTATCAGTTGAATTGTGTACAGAAACATGTTACATCTCCCTAGTATAATCCGTGGCGTGTCCTACTCCTCCACTTTACTCACCTACTCCTCCTCCTCCTCCACTTTACTCACTGCACAGCGGGTCGCATAGGTGTGGCGCGGGATAGGCTGGGGCGAGAGACCTGGGGTTTTCGCTACCTGAGATTCCATGGGCCAGGCTTTCACCCTACAGTAGAATGGGTCGACTGCGCATGCGCGATGAGTAGTAGTATAGAAAGGACACGCGATCTCCCTATCCCTATAGGTGTGGCGTGGGATAGGGTGGGCCGCGAGACCTGGGGTTTTCGCTACCTGAGATTCCATGGGCCAGGCTTGCACCCTACAGTAGAATGGGTCGACTGCGCATGCGTGATGAGTAGTATAGAAAGGGCACACGATCTCTCTATCCCTGTGAACTAACCCATGGGGGTGAATGAGCCATGGGGTGAAATCCGTGGCGTATGAGGGTCGGCTCATGTGGGTTTCACTTCTTAAGGGTCGGCTCATGTGGGTTTCACTTCTTAATCCGTGGCATATGAGGGTCGGTTCAGATCCCCTGGGGTGGGGACATGCCCCTGAGGGCAGTGGGTGGGTTCAATGAAAGCTCGTAGAACTAATACCTGAAGTAAAACATCTAATCTTCATATCTGCAGGAAACAACTGCATTGCTTCTGTCAGTATTCTTGTAATGTGTGAAAGCAGTGGAGTATAATGTTGTTTATTTGAGATGATTCTAAATTTTCTTCTGTACAGCCGGACGTGGAAGCTGGAGACGTGATTATTGTCCTACAGATGAAGGAACACGAGACATTCCAGCGTAACCGTGATGATCTGTACTGTTCTCGGTCCATCTCGCTGACGGAGGCACTCTGTGGCTTCCAGTTCGTCATCAAACATCTTGATGGACGAGATTTGATTATCAAACATCCTGCTGGTCAGGTCATAGAGCCAGGTATGTGTGGACAAAGTTTGGTCAACTGTCAGGACGTGATCATCAAACACTCAGCAAACAATGATTTGGTCGAGACCTGAATATCAAACCCCCAACAAACAATTGTCTGGTCATGACCTGATTATCGTCACCTGATGACTCGATATCAGATACCCAGTAAACAATTCTGGCCATCACATAATTATCAAACACCCAGCAAATAACTGTCTGGTTATGACCTGATGACCGAATATCAGACACCCAGTAAACAGGACTGTCCATAATGTGATTATCAAACATCCTGCTGGTCCGGTCATAGTACCAAGTATACAGTCAGTCTAGACAATGGGAGGCTCGCACAATAGGACCACAAGATAAACCAAAAGTGTTAGTTCTGTCATTTGATTGGTTAACTTGGCCAAAATTGGCAAACAGGAAGTGGCAATGACAGAATCTGATTGGATAGGTGGTATTGTGCAGTATTTCTGTTTGGGAAAATATTTCTTTGACATTAATACTGATAAGAATTCCTTTTCTTATCCCAAGATATATTACTTTTCTATCTGACTTCAAATTTAGTTGATTTTTCCATACACCCTTTATGAGCAGTGAAATACAGAATAAAACGAACATATAATCTAACTTTGACATCTTTGTTGATCACCTGTCCACTGTTGGGGCTGTGCTGTGTAACATCTCTGATTTGAGGCATACCCTCGCATGCTTTAACCTGTACTATCAAACCAGAAATGTTGTTAATTTTCTGATCCATTTCCTATTCTGTTGCCAGGTTGTATAAAGGCTGTGATGGCGGAGGGCATGCCAATGTATAGGAATCCTTTTGAAAAGGGAAATCTCTATGTGAAGTTTGAAATTGAATTCCCAGAGAGCAACTTTGTAACAAATGAAGGGCTCAAGGTAGGGTTTGGTTTTTTGAATTAATCAGCTTGTGCTGACTGAGTCAGATCTTTTATTTGTACACTCAATGGATAAAGATTATTGTTTAAATAGGTTCTCTTCCCCAGCAATTTCTATCAAATGTATCTTCACAATTAACTCTTTGTCCTGTATTATGGTAAAATATGTGTGAATTAGAATTGAGCAATGCTTTAAAGCAACAACCATGAAAACTTGCTCCTGGAGTCCAGATACTCGCTTTCCTGGCCAACTATTCTCATCTGCATTTAAATGGCCTAAGGAAGCAGAAACTTTGCTTAGAACTTGACATTATGTTCCCGAGGGCTGTTCCAGAAAAAAAGGTATGGGGGCTGAGGTTTTTCTCAGACCAAACAGTTCTCTCTACTAAACACAACAGATTTTCAAATTGAGATCTTGCATGATGCGTTTTCCAGTTATCTCCCTTGGCAGGTTTCAAAAAGTATCAACTGAAACCCAACATTCCATTCCATGTTTCAATATGTAATCTGACTTTTCATGTGACCCAGAATACGCAAAATGTGCAAACTGGACATGTTCATCATTCTAGTCCCGCGAGACTCCCTACTACGAGAAGAGCCTCTCGGGCATGTGGTGGCCATCCCCCAAATTTTGAGGGGTGAGGAGGCGCGTATGATTCCTGCGTATGATCTTCCGGCCAGTCACCATTAACTGTTTCCATCAAATGATGGTACTAAGTTGCACACATTAGTCTCTCGGTATAGTTCTAAACTACCCGACGTATATGACAGCTACTGAGATAAGATAAGATATGATAAAATTCATTGTCCAAGATACACAGCTTTTGCAGACCGGCAATACAGTCAACGCACATAAATGAATATTTATAGAACATCAATAATATATCATCTGAGTGATAACTGTGAAAAAACCCCGAGAAACTGATGAACTATTTCTTCGCAATAAACTGTGAAACGAAGCAACATGAGTTGTCTCCCTTGTCAAACGTTCACCTGTTTTTAATAGTGAAAAGCAGAACCGCTCGTAATTATTTAAATTTCTGGGTTCAGATTGACTAGATTTTTGATCAACTTCGTCCGTTGTTGTTATATTCAGTAAGGTTCATCAAATGATTACAATTTTTTTTCTCAATAATCCCTTCAAATTATTAACACCGTCACTGCTAATTTTGTTAAAATTCCACCGATAAGACCACTCTCTATCGTCATTATTATTATCGTATCGTCAGGAGATCAAGATGCCTACATTGGTAACTACACCATTCAAGTGTTCAGATTTTGAATTGAATGTTGACTGTTAATAAAGACAGAAAAATTGCTTGGAACGATGATGTAAGAGAGATCCTCGCTGTCGAAATATTGACATGGCTCCCACTTGCGTGAGTTGTGATCTCACTATCACGAAGGCATGACTCTATTGAGAATAGCATGTTCAGGCTCAGATCATATCAATGATGAATAATTTTTGGAAGTGAATGATGCATAAAACTAGAGAAATCAAGTAAGGGAATTAAAACAATGAATTGATTAGGGTCTGTTAACTGATAGATCTCCTGCAGTGTTTGTTTGAGAGGAATGTGGATTGCCAGCTTAGAGGGTCTTCATTCAATCAGGCAAAGATTTTACCACTCTTGGTAAGAATTTGAAGGGTAAAATTGCACCTAAGAAAACATTTATTCACCCAAATAATCTGACCTGGAGATAGAATCAGTTTTGTACTAAAAGATATACAATAGAAAAACTTGCCTGAATTTTGACCCCCAGCCTGGTCACAAGCCCTTCGTGTTAGGACAATACCTCTTGTAGGATTCCCTTATTCATACGTTTACCATACCATGTTTGTCTGGCACAAGAGGTAGATTAAAGTACCAAACAGATTGGGCTCTCTGAGGATCCCATTGTGATCAGTGTCTGCAGAGCCTAATTTTCAAAATTCAATTTTTTTTGTAGTTTTGGTTAGGTTTTTGTTAGAATTAGGGTTTTGTTAGGGTTTGTTTGTTTGGGTCATCGTCGCCGTGTGACCAATAAGGTTAGGTGCGACGCTAAAATTCAAACAACCAACCCTTATTCATACCGCCCTCCAGCTTTGGGCAGCATGGTTTGTACCATACCATGTTTGTCTGGCACAGGAGGTAAATTAAAAGTGCCAAACAAATTGGGCTCTCTGACGATCCACCAGTGTCTGTAGAGCCTAATTTTCAAAATTCAAAATGTTTTGTAGTTTTGGTTATGTTTTTGTTAGGGTTTTGCTAGGGTATGTTTGTTTGGGTCATCGTCGCCGTGTGACCGATAAGGTTAGATGTGACGTTAAATTACAACCAACCAACCAACCAACCAACCCATATTCATACCACATATGCAGCTAGCGATTGACCAGAAGCAGAAGTCTGTGACTATTGTCTTGAGATCAAATAATGGAACTGGAGATTCAGTATTGTTGGCATATATATTGAAAGATTTAGATTAGTTATCCTTTCAGGATCAACACTACAGATACATGCAAGTTTATTGAATATCACTGACCTTGACTTATTTACCAGGTCAAATTATATAGTAATATTGTTACCATGATATCTTCTGAAGCTTTAGAGCCAGCTTTTCTATCTGCTTATTGACCCCAACCCTGTTGAAGTTGATTGATCGTGACATCGTTTCTTAGGTCTTACTCTTCACACAATACCTGTCAGAAAAAATGAGTCCTCTCATGTGGAATCCTGGATAGTCCTACAGATGTACACCACACATGAATCTGGCGATGAACCAGAACCCTATTGAAGATAACAAGTATAGTGATCTTGGCCAAGCTTTCAAACGGGGTTAATGGACTATGCTTAATTAGGTTATGCTCAAACTTCTCTTATTTAAACCACTTCATCTGACTCCCACCAGCCAATTTCCGTTGTGCAACTGTTGATTGCCGTTACTCCACTTTTGATTACCGTTATGCCTCTATTGTTTTCAGGCCTTGGAGAAGCTGCTGCCTGCCCGTCCAAAGTTTGAAATGCCAGTTGGTGAACATGTGGAGGAAGTGAACCTCGAGGATTACGAGGGTCGAGGGAACGCCGGAGCTCACGGTCAGGCCTATGATGAAGATGATGATGAACATCACGGTCCACGCGTTCAATGTGCACATCAATGAGCAGGACCCATTCATAGATACATGGAACTATTTATATGCATTTTGTGGACTGAGTCCGGGAGGGGAATTACAGAGGAGCAAAAAGTGAAGAATTCAGACAATGACAGGGGATATCATCTCCTCACCCTAACTGTATGTTGCTTTGTGCACCATGGAATAAAAAAAGTACTACTGACTTGTTTCGGAGCAGTTGACCATTCACAGCTGGGGTTCTTAAATATAGTTTGCTAATTCACTGTACAGTGTCTGGAGCATTTGAGGATATTCATGGCTCATGTTCTGGTACAGTTTGATTATTCACTGTTCAGCTTTCTGGAGCAGTGAGACTATATTCACTGAGCAGTTTTAATCCTATCTTGTGACTTCTAACATCGGGTGGGATTTTTAAGCGTGCTAGAAATGTAACCGTACTATAATTTTGCTTTTGTGTTCTTGTTTTACCATACCTACAAATTAATTACGATGTAAATATCAAACCTGTACACAGAATGTCAACGAGACATTTTAACACCAACTGGAAGGCATCATTCAATGTCAGTCGCTGTTCAATGACAAGTTTCTGAAAGCTGTCCGTTGCTATTCACTGCCATTTACAGTTGGTCATAAAGAATGGTCTATTGAACATTCTGTGGGAGTATTTTTATGTCTGATGTAATTTATTGTTTTCGTACGACACATCTCTCATTACAAACTGATTTATTACGTCTGCATCCTAGATTGATGGAATATGTGACATTTCTTTCAGATTTAACCTGAATAGGTAGGGGGATACAGAATCGTACTTTTACCCGCATTACTGTCGGTCAACCTCCCTTGTTAACAATAACTTCCAAATACATGGCTGGAGTACCAAGAAACTTTACACAAACATATAATGTGGATATGTCTGTGGAGTTACAGTAACCATGGGGGCGGACAAGGGTCGAAATATAGTCAATAGGATTTGAATGCTAGAAGAATTCCTTCAATTTTCGTCTTTAGGAAGTGATTGAATAATCCCACTATGAATCGATGTATTTTATACAGTTTGCATCTTGGATGTGATGAAAGTTGTTGCTGACTGTGTGGAAATTGTAGTGGTGTAATGAAACATGTAATTTTATTATCCTCAAACATATCTAATTATTTATAAACAAAGATTACTCCTCATTGATTTGAGTGTGTAGGACACATGCATGATTGTACAAATTTGAATCAGTACAAATCTTGTACTGTACTTTCTATATTCTACACTGGTACAGTAACTCTAAATAACATTCACTTCTACATTTCAATCATGATACAGATGATCACTAGGATTCCCATTGGGCTCCCGTGCCTTGATCTGGCATGTCATGATAGACACCCCAGGTCATAAGAGGCAACTAAGTGGGGCACCTGTGAGGTTCCCACGTGCCAAAAGAAATAGAGACGAGGCCCTACCGCAACCCGTGCGGTCCCGGGTGTGTTAAGAAATAAGACCCTACTCATTGGTTTCCCAGGTGTGAAACTGACATGAACATCATGATTGGATGGACAGATTAATCAACTCTCATCATCAGGACCCGAGTATACCAGTCAGAAGATAAATATTCTTACTTGCTCAGTATACTTAAGGCACCTCCAGCTGTGACTTCAGAATACGTTCTGGTGCACTGGGAATATTAAAAAATGAAAGCCCTACAATTGACTCTGAAATGTGATCTATGATGTTATTCTGAGTTACTGTACTGGTATATTGTTCAGGGGTTAATCAGTGGAGATGTTTTATGTGTAAAGTCAGTTGTTTCTAGTTTGACTGGCCAAGTTGTACACATTTGTTGTTGCCCAACAATTTTTCACCAGAGACACCTTATATATGAACCTTAATTATTGAGGATGTTCATTGAGCTAGCCTTTGTTTACAGTCACTATAGAGTGTTAATATATACTCCATTAGAGTGTGTCGGGTCATATCCTTCTATGTGACCAGTTGTCACCATATGTCCTGTTTTTAACACTGGTATCTGTGCCAAGCACCATCATGTTATTTCTATATCAGTCTGCCTGAATAAACTGCTCGTGTAAATGTAAATTCCTATCTTTATCTTCTTGTTCAGACCTGCTATCCTATACTTGCACTGATTAGGCCACTGATAATTAATGGTTCGTTTCCCGTAACCAGCACTCTATATTTTGAGGGCAAATAATTAAAATCCATGAGGGATTTACATTTTCATGAGTAAAACTTGCTCATTTTCTTCATATTTGTATACAATTGGTTTGCAAGTTAATTAATAATTATCGCACACAGCATGTGTATTTTTACAGGAAAGGTTACGAGAAACAAACAATTAACTAACGGTGGCCTTTTCCTACAAAGTAGGCTCTCATTTGTGAATTGTCCAGGAGTGAGTGAGTCAGTCGATCAGAGTCCTTTTGTCGGCAAAATAATGAGAACCGTTGATATTAGAACATTGATTTTGGCATGAACGTGCATTAGGGGACTGTTACCAGCAAGTTCTGAGCTGACCTACTTTTGATGAAAATTTCTGGTGATTTTTGATGAAAATCTCTGGTGATTCTTACTTGGGCTGTGCCCATCTTAATGTAGGCAGGATTTCCAAGAGTTCAGTGCGAGTCGGTTCCAATGCCTACTCTACTGGTGACATTGGTCACACTGCCATGTATTTTAATAGATTTTCAAAACAAATTTGCACTCAGAAACACCCTATTGGAAAATCCTATTTTCTGTAAAAGTACAAAATGTTAAATCTGTTACTCCGGGGTCTTGTCGTTGCCATGTACGTATGTACGTCCGTCCATCAACATGTTTTCTTGTCCGCTGAATATCTGCAGATCTATAAAAAGTCGGGCCTGACCAAACTTTGGTGAGAGCTTCCTGTTTGGCGACTGATAAAATGATTAGGTTTTCAGATGGCTATGATGATTTTTTATTGTTTATTGATGCTCACCTTGTGCACTGCTATCTATGCCCATTAGGAAGCCTTGGTTGTATGTTGCATTTTGACTCTTGAGGGTTCCCCGATTCCAAGAAGCTCTGTGTAGCGGTCCATTCGAGATTTAGACCATCTGGAGATATGCCCATCGGGAACCCTAGGTTGTATGTTGCATTTTGACTCTTGAGGGTTCCCGGATTCCAAGAAGCCCTGTGTAGCGGTCGATTCGAGATTTAGACCATCTGAGATATGCCCATTCGGAACCCTTGGTTGTATGTTGTATTTTGACTTGTGAAAGTTCCCCGATTCCAGGAAGATCTGTGTTGCAGTCCATTCGAGATTCACACCATCTGAGAATGGTTATCATTGGATGGAACCTCCAGGCTTCAGGCTTTAAACTAATTCCCAAAACTTGTTACTGCAGGTTCTGGTACTTTAATTCCTCAGCCAGTAAAGTTTCTGGAGGTTTAGCAGATTCTTGATATGACAGGGGCAGTGGCATCTAATTATTTTAGGCCTGTATTTGAGAATATCTTTAATTTGAAAACAAACATTTTTTTGCTGCTTTATTCAAAATGTGATTCCTAGTTGCTTCTCAATTCACACATTATTGTGATATATGGGCGGCATGTCTGGATAGGGATTAGAGAAACTATAACAATTTTTTTAGATGGCCTTTGATGCGCTTATGGTGTGCAACAAGTATAAGGTTGGCAAATACAGTTTAGGTCCAGTTTTTGACAGTTAACCAACCAACATGATAATTGAGGTACATATTTTAGCCTAATAAATTCCATTCTGGTGGTTTAATAGCACCACTCATGCATGTGTCTCGGGCAGTTGAGCAGGATAAAAATGAAACTGTCGAAAATGGAACAATACACTAGCAGGTATGTTTTCGCCTATTGGTTTGCTTATCCAAGAAGAAAATCTATATTTTGTGTTTTTCAGGCTTGTAATCAAGTTGTTATTGTTAGTAGTTTGCTGGTAAACTTATGGGTCCCTTCTGCCTGCTTACATAATTATATCGAGCAAAGGAGAGTAAGCAGCACTGTAGTGAATGAGCAATGAGAGATTTGAGTTCCACCAGAGATTCAGCCTGTTTTCATGCAATACGGTCCACAACTAACCAATATTTGAAAGATTAGATGCATTTCACAGCTTTCACTTTCACAATTTCACGTTGTCAAACAAATTAAATCTTCAAAATTTCTTTTTATTACTGTTTTAGGTGATTACCAAAGATGGGCATAATTTGTGAGTGTCCCAACTGTTTCATTCTGAACAGTCAACTGTCGCAATTATTTGTTACTGGTACAACATAATGTTTTTATTTTCTTCACTGAACATATTATGGTACCTTTGAAATTGTTTAAAACAAGGTCAGGATAGCCTATTTCTGGTTGGACCCACATCAATTTTGAACCTGTTTGCGTACCTCAAGCTTATCCCTCCCCCCCCCCCCCTCCAAATAATAATGGTGGGCATATGTCAATCAATGTGTTTCTATGCCAATAACCTGTTATCATACTTGCTCATGCATGATCTTTCTTGCCACTGATCAAGCTACACTTTCATGCTTGCTGTAATCCCGCCGCAGCGCTCGCGTTATGGAACTCGAGTCTATTATATGTATGGTACATACATGTAATTATCACGCAAACCATATCCTACAGGGCCAGAAAAAAAATCGGGCTGAGGGGTCAGCGCACCTATTCATGTTTAAACTTTGTAGAGATTGTGCGAAATGCATGTAGAGATCACTGGAAGCATTTTCTTTCCATCAATGTTGCGCACAGTCGGAGAAGCCCATATCGATGACAGTTGTCGCAATTAACCAAATCAATAAATTTTCTTGAACTTTAGAGGCCATTTACATTTGGCTCCAGTGGCGAATAAAGGCAACGATTTGGTTTAAGACTCATGAAATATAATTGACAAAGGATCTGCTGCAAGTTTTATTGTCAGTCTTTTGTCCAGGATATTACCTTTTCAATGGAAGGTCTTACATCAAAGCCTTGCCTGAATAAGATTACGTACTTGTCCATGTACATTAAACAATCATAGACAGCTCGCAGCACAAGATAGCTCGAAGGATGCGAGACTTTCTAAATTCTTACCATGTATGCAGTTGGCAGTGGGTCAAATTATAGGCGCGGGTGGGTTCAGGTTCCTGTTGCTTCAAGGCATTTTGCTGAGAAGCAACAGGAACTTGATAATGTGATGTCTAGCACTGTAATATCACTTGTCTTTATTGCACCATGTAAGCGTCCTGTCGGTGTCTTGTGCGCTGTATATATATATATATATATAAAGATATTCCATACTACTGGTGAAGAATCCCTCTATCGTTGGGGGCCCACACTTTTGAATAAATCTGCTCACTCCTGAGTCACTGTAATATATGTTCATCAAGGGATGGGTGTAATAATTAAAAGGAGTATGGAGAGAACTTGTAATCCTCCTCTTGCAGAATCGGTGAATGAAGGATAACTGAATTATGGCAGATTTTAAGGTTTTTGTTCAGATAGAGGATTTAAGGAAGGAGCGTCTTAATTTATTCTTGGAATATGGATGGGGAATAATTAAACATGTCTATAAAGTTTCAGAAGCATCCTTTGAAAATGGAGACTAGTTGATTTAAGAACATGACCACAGGAATAGATGCGAAAAATTGTAAAAGGACCAAAAATAATATTTTCTCTCGAAAATAAAACATTCACATGTTAAACAAGTCTACGACATTTCAGAAGCTTCTGATGAAAACTGGGGAAGTACTTCACACATTTCAAGTGTAATGGACAGGTCAAACTCTCTGCTGGGAGGGAGGGGGGGAGGGGCAAACTTAATATGCAGAGGCATAAAAATGTAACCAGGTTGAGTGAGTGAATATCATTTAACGTCGCTTTCAACAATATTTCAGCTATATCACGACGAACCAACTAATCACCACCCAGCCCAGTTGTGTTCCTGCTACTTCAAAGAAGAAATCTCTGAAGCAGCATGGAACCAGACACCCTCCATCCACCCTATAAAACACTGAGGACAGCGCACAAGACAGGACGCTTACATGGTGCAATAAAGACAAGTGATATTACTACAGGGCCCGGCGTTGTCTAGGTCCCTGTGGAGGGCTAGACATGTATTCCGGTGTAGGCCTCCATGTCCTCTAAATTCGATCACATCTGTAAATTAACAAACGAATTCATGCTGTTGAGAAATATATATATATATAGAATTTATTGGACAAAATCTGTAACTAAAGTAACAGTTCTTAGGATCAAATTTTGTTTAATCAAAGAACCTCAACTGCAGTAATTTAGTTGTGTACGTAATTGTACAGGTAATGGATGTACTGGCAAGATGTATATCAACTATTGTTGACCACTTTATCGTTTAGCACCGTATACTGGTCTAGTGCAGCGATAATATAATTAATACCTTTATTACATTCTCATCAATAATGGTGCAACAACATGCAAATGTTCATAAGGCAATAACATGGATTGCAAAGGGGGTAGTCCATAGTTGCGGATTTTTGGTCCCCCTCAAAATCTTTGAAATTAATATTCCACCAGGTTTGACCCCATGAGATTTTTTATTGGCTTATTGTTTATTAATATTTGTAATATCATTCAGTTGACTGGTTGATTTTCTTCAAATCAGTACATGGTATTTTGCCAGCTAGATTGGCCCATGCTTCATTATGTAGATGGAAATGCGAAAGTGTGGCTGTAAATTGGGGCCTTTTTCCGCTTGCGAGCACATGGTATATTTTACAGTGGGAAAATGAGCTTGAAAACGGCATGGTCGACCCCCTATTTTCTTTGCTAATTTTTGTTGATCCTTCGACTGGGCACAGTGTCGGTGAGTTTCATAACAATCGATTGTCAAGTTTTTTCTGTGATGGGGAGAGAATATGACCTATTTTGGACCAAATTTAGAGGATTTTCCTGCAGTTCAGTAGGGGTTATGTGGACCCCGATTTCGGTCAGCTATGCTTACATCTGTCTCGGCTTCATGGCAAGAGCCTACTCTTTCAGAAAATATATAGTTTTATGGGGGTTCTCCCAAAACACGGTTGCTGTTTAGCATATAATGAACCAGCCTACTGTTCAATTTCAGATGCCTTGGCTCTTCTATAGACTGCACCCTATATGACAGAACAGGCATTTTCTCATATAACATTAAATTTGCATATCTGACTCAAAATTTTGCATCCAGCACTAATATTGTTTACTATCAAGTTGAACACAATTCAAAACAATGCTATTCACCCCCAACACAGGACTGAAATTATTAAACCAGCACAGAGGCTTGGGCTAGAAAGTGGAGGGGGGGATAACTCTTAGCATGCCAGGGAAATATCTGTTACAATGTGTGTAGTATCGCCAACATCAATGTTGGTGCTGGGGGGGAGGGGGGGGGTAGGGTTATTTCAATTGTCCCGGGACTTTTTCAAAAGTTTTAGTGTCACAGAATAATTCCCGGGACCATTAAAACAGCCCTACGCCCCCACCCCCACCTCATTGAACCAGCATTAGAGTTGGGAATACTGCACACAATGTAACAGATATTCCCCTGCCATGCTAAGAGATATCCCCCCCCCCCCTTCTAGCCCAAGCCCCTGTGCTGGTTTAATAATCCCAGTCCTGTGTTGGGTGTGAATATCATTGTTTTGAATTGTGTTTAACATAATAGTAAACAATATTAGTACTGGATGCAAAATTTTCAGTCAGATATATTCAAATATGACATAGCGGTCTAGCCTGAAAAAATGGCGTCGCAAAAACTGTCAAAATAAGAATGGGGTAGGGGGAAAGGTGTGGCTCTGTTTTATCTTAATATGACTTTCAACCATTGACTGTCATATACCGTTATACTTGTACAGACCCATAGATTGAAGGGAGTAGATAAAAATAAATCCACAAAAAGTACCCCTCACTTAAAGGGGGTAGTCCATAGTTGCGGATTTTTGGTCCCCCTCAAAATCTTTGAAATTAATATTCCACCAGGTTTGACCCCATGAGAATTTTTATTGGCTTATTGTTTATTAATATTTGTAATATCATTCAGTTGACTGGTTGATTTGCTTCAAATCAGTACATGGTATTTTGCCAGTTAGATTGGCCCATGCTTCATTATGTAGATGGAAATGCGAAAGTGTGGCTGTAAATTGGGGCCTTTTTTCCGCTTGCGAGCACATGGTATATTTTACAGTGGGAAAATGAGCTTGAAAACGGCATGGTCGACCCCCTATTTTCTTTGCTAATTTTTGTTGATCCTTCGACTGGGCACAGTGTCGGTGAGTTTCATAACAATCGATTGTCAAGTTTTTTCTGTGATGGGGAGAGAATATGACCTATTTTGGACCAAATTTAGAGGATTTTCCTGAAGTTTGGGGCATGTTCAGTAGGGGTTATGGGGACCCCGATTTCGGTCAGCTATGCTTACATCTGTCTCGGCTTCATGGCAAGAGCCTACTCTTTCAGAAAATATATAGTTTTATGGGGGTTCTCCCAAAACACGGTTGCTGTTTAGCATATAATGAACCAGCCTACTGTTCAATTTCAGATGCCTTGGCTCTTCTATAGACTGCACCCAAATGTTATATTTTTTTCCATACAACATAATGCCAAACCAGGTTATTTTTACCTGGCAGTTCAAAATATATTGTTGTAAAAAACAAACTGAGCTATGCAAATTGGTAGAAATAGATTATTTTACATCATTGACATTTCATAAATTCATGATCTAGATTATGAATGTTTGAGGATTTGAGGATTGATACATAGTACATATAGGAGGAAGGAGATGCACAAAATATTTCATAATATTCAAGTTTTATAAAAATTTGCTCAATTACAAAATTCAGTGTATATCTTGAACTACGTACATAAAAATATATATATATGAAAAGATGAATGTCTTATGAACCTCGGTTTAGCAATAAAGATATTGTTATTATAATATCTGAGACACTTCAGTACATCATCTAGAATATAACATCTACCAAAGAATTTACTTTAAACTATCCACATATTATTTCTACAATTTTAACTTATACATTATGTACAGCTTAGACTAATACATGTACTACAGCATATTTTACATGTAAAATCTTCTGTTGAAAGATACATGCACCACAATCATAGTTTTCAATATTTGAATATAGGACATTTCTTGAATCAATTTATTAATTCAACAAAAAGCAACAAATCCTCAGTGAGATTTAATGCTATAAAACATGCTCATGCTATCTTATAATATTGTTATGATATAATAAGTAAACACCTCGACAAAAGTAAGTTTCCCTAAAAGTGTAGTCTCATATTTTCAAAGATATTTTCTCGATTACGATGAAACTTTTCACACATCATTGGACTGACCAAGCGGAGTAACAATGATTATTCTGTAGTGCATTTCATGTCCGAATGAGCATGTACAAAGTTCTAAGTCGGTCGCATTTCAAAAGTTGCATGAGAATTTAAGCTCACTTTAATAATCACCAAATTGACACCTTAATAAAGTGTCACAGCAGTCAACAATGGTTACTACCAGGTGATTTCACCATGCTCACATCGTGTTGATACACTCGCACATTTGCAACATTTTGTCATCGGCCGTATCATTAGGATACCAGTTTGACGGCGAAAAGTGATACTGTATCATGATGAATACAAGCCGTATTAACCATTGTTGATTACTGTGAACCTTTATTAACATGTTGGCTTTGTGATTACGGTAAGCGATCCAAATATTCGATCGCCGGAAGTGATTTTTTAGTCCCAAAATGGATGCTTGATCGTAAAAATTGGATCGTACGCCCCTCTGCAATGACGAGAAAAAACGGCTCGATCGCGGAAGTGAGAGAAAAGCACGATATATCCGATTATCTCCCCTAGTTCACAACGTAAAAATTGCCGCGATAATTAGAGTCATTGCATTGTACATTAATAAGATAAATTTGTTTATAAGAAATCTGATTCACCCATAGCCCTACATAACATAATACATTATTTTTTGGAAGAAAACGAGATGAACTATATAATATTAAACTTCGACAAAGAAATTTCACCATACTGATTTGGTTTTATTAAAAGTCCGATGTGACAAAATATCATAAAGAATGATACATTAATCGGGTGAACAATTTGGTGAATTAAGCTCCTTAAAATGTTCGTAATTTGAGGAAATTTGATAGACGAATAAGGACTTCGTTATGATATCAAACCACACATTATTATATTACGTATTTGTATGACATTTATATAACAAATTTGATACATGGCATTCGACGGATGTTGATCGCGATTGTTAACTTATTTGTCAACCGTATATGCTAAATCCCTAGGTGTCCCCCCATCTTCCTGTCTGACCTACTCTGTATATTGATCGTGCGTAACGCACGTGGGGCCCCGTCTGCCCAGGAAGGGTGAGAGCTCAAAGTCGGTTGCATACAGAAACCTGCCTTGCGATGTATACTATTATAAAATGCGTGGAGTCAAATCTACTTTCCCGCAGCGCAGCCTTCCTCTGTTATAGAATTTATTGTAACTTACCATGTGCTTTGCATTGTTTATATACATGTATTCAGTGCATTCTGTAAAACCTAGAGTGGTGTGTCCGATGTCTGCGATTGATAATAATAATTTAATAAACGGATGATATATGGAAGGACAATGATAGAATTGTTTCTCTGTTAGGGCCTACTTGTCGCGGTCACGGCTTCAGTGTTTTGTCGCCACCTATTATTATCTTAAATTATCTGAAATCGTTGAATGCTGTAAAATAGATAACTGTTAATTGATCTTTGTTTATATAAGAAAATACGTGTGTTGGCTTTTTTTGTTTCAAGTCATTTTCGCTGGCTATTCAAAATCCGCCGTTGATACCGACCGATTCGATAAAAATGCTGTTGTCAAACAATCACAGTGCTAAAAGCCTTCAAAGCCAAGACAGAACAAGTTTGAATGAGGGTGTTGTGAAAATTATATACGGGACAAACAGGGGCCACACATTAATTAACACAAAAACCCATAATACTGCAACGTTATTTTGAAACCCCCAATCGCCTCTTGCTGGTGAATGGCGCATCCTCACGCAGAGCTGAATCCGGGCTTCAGAAGGGGCAAGGTATTCCCCAGGCAGTCACTTCTATGTTGTTACACACGATCTCATTTGCATATGAATAAGTGTCATTTCTAGTCTGGGTGAAACTTGCATGCTGCACGTGATGCAGTCCA